>CCAG010001014.1:0-83330 GCA_001077435.1 Glossina morsitans morsitans | reverse complement strand
ATTATTTGCAGAAAAAGATTTATAAAAAGATTCGGAGAGTGAAGACTGGCTGAATCATAATGGCAATAAAAGGGCTAGCCAACCTATGCACAATATATGTATATATATATATATATATATAACCCTATATAGGCATAATAGAAGCTACAAATAATTCGACGAATAAATGAAGACATCCGGCTGCGTTGCTGATTCGGCAAATAATCTTGATTAACAACGCAAATCTCAAGTGCCGATAGCCTTAGATGCTTAGGTCCTTTAAAACTTCAGTCTTCTCTGGCTAAATTAATTATAATAATAATAATAATACATAATAAGAAAATTATATTCGCTTGTGACCAAATTTTTTATACCCACCACTTTAGTAGAATAATTTTGTGGAAATTTATATGGTGTAGCTGTTGCAGTTTCTGAGCAATGAGCAAAAGAGAGGAAAAAGAAAAATGCTCAATATGGATGTGTGGATGTTATAGGCGTGCCTTCGGAAAAGTTTAACTCTCTCCCAAAAGCTGTTACAAATTTGTAGACAAGCGGGAGCTGATTCGTCACAGATACTACATAGTTATACAGACAGACAGACGGACAGATCTACAAAAGCTTTTATATAAAAAGAAATTTTGCAATTTTTAACATTCTCGTAACAAAAAATCAGTCGAAAATATCATTTTTGGAATATCAAATATAAGGGGAAAATTGCGATTGCATGCCTCCTGAGGCATGAGAGAACTTTCTTGCAATAACTGAAACTCCGCTAATGCCATGTTACAACCACTTAAATAAACTAAATATACACTATATGCTGAGTGCAATAACAGTGCAATATGCGCCGTATGTGTCGCACGTTCTTTTTATACCCTACACCTTGTGTTATAGGGTATATTAAGTTAGTGTGAACGTATGTAACACGTAGAAGGGTTTGAGATGGATCCATCTTTTATTATACCGATTGATTCAGAATCGTAATCTGAACTAATCGAAGCCTGCCTGTCCGTGCGATATCTGTCCATGGAAATTCGTTTTCAAGCTGCAGGTCGGAATTCCTGAGATATTTTGGTGAAATTTAGTACAACGACGTCTTTTGGCCCGAAGGCGAACGCTATTGTAAAAAAATAGTTTTGATCGGTCCAGTTTTTCGACCTCTCTCCATATAACGGAATTGAAAAAAATTGTAATTTTCAAAATTCCTCGAGAGAAGTGACTTAGTAGTAGTATTTGGGCATTCTAAATTGGCACAGAAACTTTGGACCGGCTTGGGCAATTTTTAGAACTCCTCTCATATGATGAAAACTGAAGTTCATGTGACAAAAAGATATAATTTTCAATGCAATTTAACATAAAAAAATTAACTGTGCCAAATTTGGACCATCTCGGCACATTTTTTGGATCCTACTCTAATAAAATTGATCCCTTGTAGAGCAGAAAAGTCTCTGTGGTAATGAAAATTAACCGATGATAGTAATTTGTGGACCACTTACACCTATTTTTGGGTTCTGCCCTGTGTAAGCATTAAATTTGTACTACATTAGGTTGTGTTTCGGGCCTGCTTCCCCATAAATACACAATTGAAAAATATGCCTTTATATAGAAACAAGATTTAAGTTTTGTGTTCTATAATAAAAATAAGAACTGTATTAGACAATGTGATGTAGGGTATTTAATGGGGGTTGGCCTTGCCCGACTATAATGTTTTTATTTGTCTTTTTCTCTATTACTCTCGTAAGGTAAAGGTAAATATGAAAACCGTAATATGAATTTTACCTGCAGAGCGAGAGAGAGAAGAAATTAGAAAGACTTGGGAAACGTATGAAAAAGAGAAAGTGGGGGAAGAAAGTGTCCTCGATGAAAACAAAAACACACAAAATTGCATATATATATATATATATACGACAACAGAAGATAAACAGATGCCTACGTTTCATGCATGTATAACTTCAGTATGTTACGAACACTGGCCGCTTATTAAATAAACACCTGTGCGAATGTTGTAAATAATTATATGTAAACTTGGTGCGCACATGTGGGTGCGCAATATTTCCTGAAAAAAGTTCTTCTAAGGTTAACGGCATTATCCGCTCTTTTCCATATACACACACATATGTATTCATTTACACCAACTATTCATTTTACATCATTCACTGAAGGCTTCCAAAATTTTATATTCAAAATGAAAATATCGTTCTGTTGAAAGTTAATTATTTCCTTCAATGAGAAGTTCAGGTAATTTAATTGAACCCCAAGCTTAGTTATCTCTAAGTTTATACAGTTATTTTAATATAAATATAAAGGAATTTTCAAAGCGAATTCTTTCCAAGCGTTGGAAGCATTTTTTTCACAATTTGACTTTGGAATGCTTAATTATCATTATTGTTATTATTATTATTATTGTATGGGCAATCCGTACCGCGCCCATGTCTCCAGCGTTTCAATTTTAGAATCCCTATGAATTCCGTCTGCTTCTTTGGTTCAGAGCACCGCACTGCCTGTCTGGCGTTATAATCATTATCGGAGATACCTAGGTTTCGGAAATAATATCGCGCAAAAACTGGTGGTAGGTCGCTCCTTCTTAGTTCGAGTAGTTTATATGTCGTACGGCATGATTTTATAAACCGTTTCTCTTGCCGTTGTCTTGCGCTTTGTTTCCAACGGCAATCCGGCATTTTTTTGTGCTCTTATGATGTGACCTTAGTTTTATGATAATGAAGCAAACATGCCGGCGCAGAACTGTTGCTTGCCTGAGTCTAAGAGTGAATCTCAAAAAAACATGCAGCTGTACGTTATTTTATGGAGCGTTAAGGGCTTTTAGTGGAAGCTTACAAGAGACACAAAAAATATTTTTGAATGAATTCAGTTCAGTAGATCTTGGGAAGGCTTCAAGAGAAACATAAGATTATTGAATTTTATTATAATTCAATCGCAGGCAGCAGCATTAATTAAGCAACACAATGACACCGGGCACAAAAGGAAAGAATAAAAAATCTCTGCTTTCTCGCATCAATTCCGCATTGTCTTGTCAATTAACTAACTTACTTACTATCGCCTTTATTTCTCTCTCACTCTCTTGTTCACTGTATGTAACATGCGTTATTTGCAAAAAGGACGCGAGAAATTTTTATGCCCAGACAACGCTTGCTTTAAGAAGGAATGTACTCCTCCGTGTCTTCTCCTCTCTTCCTCCTCTTCAACATTGAACATGGCATGGTGTTGACGCGTCATCCTTTCAAGTCGTGTTTCCGTCGTTGTCGTCATTTTGTTAACATATTCTACCAGATAGTTTTTTCCAACTTGCGATTGTCGTTGCTATCCTACTCAGCCATTCATCTTCTATTTTTTTTCTTTTGTGTTTAGATAACAAGGCAGTTGGTAACGTGCCCACCAGAACTGCTGCAATTGACATTGGGATTGGGACAGATGGACTGATATGAAATATTTCTAACTTACGTAAAAGATGTTTACTTTGCGATACTTTCTATAGCCAAATGGGTGCGGCGTACGTCGTTTGAGCTTAGGCGCTGGCACATATAAGTTTGCGACTGACCTGCTCGTTGCTTCGTTCCTTTTTGTTACTAAATTCAAAACGATGCTTACTGACCTATGCCTAGTTTTGGCACTTAGAGCAAACTTCTGTCCGTCTCCAGTTTCTCTTTCTTTGTCTTGGTCTTATGCAGCAACCTAGATATGGAACGTAGACCATCATTTGTACCGATCTCAGTGAGAGGCGTGGACGCTTGCTGCAGTATCATGACGATATCATAAGCATAAAAAGTCAATGTTTCGTACCTCTTAGACATTCCACATTAGATAACCTCTAATAAGAAAGATGTTATGGGAAGGGTCAACGAATAGCACCTTTCAGTATCACTGTGGCGATTCCATTTTCTCAGTTGCAATTTCTCAATTCTATTTTCTCTCCCAATCCCTAAGCGAGTGTATTCCGCTAATAAATGCTATAAGGGCACAAACTTCGTTCATGTTCTTGCATTTTTGTATGTCTGTGACGAGTTTGTCGATAGCGTCTTTCGATAAAGCCATAATGGATCTTAGACACACCATCTTGAAACCTAAGTTATTTCTCTACCCTTTCCGAAAGTTTGTCCACTTTGTTTAGTAGAAAAATAGTTCTGCGGGAGGACGAGCCATCCAACGGCTTGCCGGGCTTGTATAATAGAAGTACTGCAGTTACTTGTTGCTCTAAGCATGTCTGTCCGTCTGTATTTGTTTTCTTGTGTTCAACTTTCGCGATATTTTGATGAAATTTGCGGGTACACAACAATCTTGATTGAAGGATCAACCACTCGGCCACTCCCCATATACTGCCCCATCTAAAATAAAGCCATTAGTTGAAAAAAACTTGCAATTGTTAATATTTCTTAAAGGACCAATGATAGTTGTTCTCTGATATACTAACACAATATGAAAAATTTAAAAGGGATGGGAACGTTTTAGTGAGCATCCATCCAAGAAAACAAACTTAAAAAAAGTAAATTTTTATATAGGGACATCGGCTTATTTTATACCTATCGGCTTACTTTTCATTTGAGACTTGATGATGTACTGGACTTGAAGTACTTGAGTTACTTGAATTTAAGAAATACTTAGAAAATAAAGAAAATAAAGTTTGCTTTTAATCGAATCCTTCGATATTCGTCGTTAGATAATTTTTCAATAGAATTTATTAGAAAATTATATATAATCGATCGTTGCACTAATGAAAGTTCTGTAAGAGTAACAGACAGAGTAAGCGTAACTATCATATAATGCGTAAGACCGTATAAGACGCAGTCATTGGCAAGTTAGTTGTTATAGGTATGTAACCTGTAATATAATAAATTTCAAATTAAAATTTCCAATTTACGGAATGACTTGCGAGGAACTTCTAACGGATTGCTTGAGTTCATTTTTAAGCCTAATCTGGTCGAAAGACTAATAAAGCGAATATTTCAGGTTAAGTTTGACTTTTCGTATAGGGAATCGTAAGTATTCTAACAATTCGGCAATATACAGAATTGAATCGGTGTACAAGAGCTCGCACTAATCAGAAATTCATTTTCCGCTGAAGCGGTTTCTTTTCATTTGTTTTTTTTTTTTTTTGAGGTTATGTCGCAACAATTTCTTCAATGTTTTTTCTGTTTACCAAATTGTGACGTTTAATCGTGGGGCAATAGACGCTTTAACGCAATGTTTTTGTAAAATTATGCAAATTTTCTTATGAAATAATGTGCGTTAGCGTTATATTAAGATCGTTATAATTGTCTCAATGAGCGATTGAAGGAAAGCAATTACTTCTAGTTATACATTAGTGGTGATTTAAATTTAGCGGTTACTCTCCCCCTCTGCGGCGACTTTGAGGATTTAGTTAAAGATATATTTAATGCCAAATATAACTTTTTCACACCCAAACCACTAAACGGCAAACAGAAAGGTGGCAATTTTCATAATTGAAATTATTATCAGAAGCGCTTGTTACTTTTGGTTAAATGCATCCCTAAGCAACACTTACCAATTTCATCCAACAAAATCAATCACTCTCTCCTCTATAATTACGTCATATATGTAAATATATGTATATATATATGGTTATATATGTACATATATATACATATGTTTATATATTATATATATGTTTATATATATATATATATATATATATTAATTATTAATTGTTGATTCAATATAGCTGCGCTTAATAGACGCCCAGTACCACGATGACCGTAATACAAGTTTCTACGACCATGGAAGTAGTCATCGGCCAACTTACGAAAGTTTGGTTTTAAAAACTGGCTCAAAATAATGCTTCTCTTCATGTATAAGGTGATGTTTCGATTAACGTTAGATTACAATTTCCCTAATCGCTTTGATTTACCGTTATATCACAAGTTTCCTTATCGCTTGCATATAATATCTCGCGAAGTTAGTAGGAATTTTTCCTATCTAATAATTTCGCTGGAATTGATTTTAATCAAATATTTATCATTGAACAAAGTTCCCACAATGAATGTATTACGATGGCCGCAGGCAATCTGCCAAAAAGTTCTATGTATCGAAATGACGAACAAACAAAGTAGTGTATCTTCATAACGCCTTCATATCGAAGAGTTCTAATGCTGTACACTCAGCGGGTGAAAAACACAATGAGGGTGGACGGCGCCAAATAGTCTATGCTAACTGCGCGTGCAGAATAAATACGAGAAATATTTTCATTGGTGTGAAGATTTTCAAAACCATTCATGCAACATTAAAGTTAACCATAGTAATAATCAGCTGACTATAAAACAAATTTTAAATTAACATTAAAATCAATTAAATTCAATGTCATAGAAAAATCCCTAAAACCTTGATATCGAGGAAGCTTAGAGTGAAGATATAAATTACGTGCAATGAAAGAAACAACAACAACAGCAACAACAAATTCATACACAACATGTAAAGCCATTGACGCCATATTGATGTCTCCTTTTGTCTGTGTATTTAAATTCGCCATAATATAAAGCCTTAGTTGATATTCGAACAAAATCTCCCACTGTCGTCTATCATTTTATTAAGTAAAAGAAACGTTCAATGGATTTTTTTATGTCTAATAATTAAAAAAACAAAAAAACTTATTTCAAAGCATATGTTAAGGCAAATGAGTTTTTCCCTTTTTTTGGTTATCAAACTGAGTCATTATTGTGTGTTATCGTAAAATCTTAACTAAATCTCAATTATTTATATATAAAATTAATAACAAAAGAGATATTATTTTTGTTTACAATGGTACTATTACTTTATAGGTACATATTTACTTTGCTCTCAATGCCAGTTGTCTATCGTTTGGACAAACATGCTTGTTACCACTGTCGTCCTTAATACGATTTCGAAAATTCATGGCCGCTTAAGATAATAGTTTCTCCCTTTATAATGTTAATTAATTGTTTTTGTTTGTTTTTTTTTTTTTTTTTTTTTGTTTTTTTATTGAAAACTTAAAATATTATTATTTTTTTTTTTTGTTTTATTTATTTATTTTTTTTTTTAGAATTCGAAACAAAAATTCTTCACGCCTTTTTATCTTTAACGGCTTCTTTGATATTTTTAATTCTTTACAATTCTTTAATCTTAGGTTTATGTTTACTTAAATGCACTTTGCTTTAGCCAATTGTTGCTTTTTTGTTTTTTTGTTGCTTCTTTTTTTTACGTACGTACGTTTTCACCTCGAAGGATTATATTTACACATATATTATTTACACATCTTTATCGCTCGAAGTTTTAAAAACGAATGAAAAAAAATGGAAAAATCTTCTCAAATTTCTTAATTTTCAATATCTTCTCTCACTCTCGCAACATATCTTTGATTATATCACAACAAATTTTGACTGGCGTTGGCATTGTTTTTTGTAAAATTTTATTTGCTACGAGAGAAGATTTCTTTATATGAGACTAACTAATTTGTTACTATTGCCTGTTGCACAAATATCCATATCCATGGTTTTCATATACTAAGAGTTTTTAACACAAACGCCTCTCGTTAATACATCACAATCTCCATAGATAACTGACTCTAAATAATTTCAGTGACAATTAAATGACAAGATGGTCTCACATGTATTTCAAAATACAAACTCCACAAATTTTTGTGGACTGTTTGTGTTTCAGTTTCTATTATAAATAGCTCTAGTAACATTGTTAATTAGCAGCCATTCGAATGCTTGCTCTTTCATTCCCATTATTTATATGGGTAAAGATTCTCTTAACAGAATTTGTTTCTGAAACGGAAAATGTCCTCAATAAACTTCTAGTTGGAATTTTGAAACAAATGTTAGGCCATCTTATCATTTGTAGTTGTCTGTGATAATTTCTAATCCCCTCGCACTCACTCACTCTCGCTCTCTCTCTCTGTCTTGCTGTTTGTATCTCCCCCCTTACTCACGCTCATCTTTTACAACTGGTAACTTCTCTGTTCATTGTCTATAACAGAGATCGCCAATTTTTTTGCAACAGTATACCACTAATTTTGTCACTGAAAATTATGCGGGCAATTAAATTAAGTAAACATATTTAAGTAAAACATACCTATTGGGTTTTTCAATTAATATCCATGGTTTTTTTCCCAGTACATACCCTCACAAAATCCTAAAATTTCTTTCCAAATTTTCTCCTTCGACTTTGACGGGACTAAGCTCAAAAAGGTGCACATAGAAATAAAGACATATACATATGTGGTGTGTACGATTGTTTAAAATGTGCTAGGAAATTGCATAGAAATATGTCTTCAAGTAAGGCCGCGTCGAATATCTTTTGTAATCCAATAACGTATACGTACATGTACTTAAATTATCAGTCCATAAACGGAATTTACATTTTAATTACAATTATTTTTTAATTACAAATATTTTAATTACAATTTACTCTCTCGTTTTAACACGAGCTCGTGACGAGTATTAAAAAAATCGATCCAAAATGAATATAATTTATAGCTGAGCGAAAAGACAACTTATTTCCGGTGGAAAGGTACATCTTTATGTCTCCGAAAAAGCTAATGCGGTCAACATGCCCTATGTGGTCCATGCCGTAAGTGGTACACAAAAATAGCCTTTTCAGTGCAAGCACAAGCTGAATGATATTCAGGTTTTTCTACGGACATCCAAAATTTACATTTGATCGGTTACACCGATGGGTCGCGAACCAACGATTGGCAAGCATTGATCTTCAAAAATGTAAACACCCTCATAATGATGACAGTTAGTAACGCACCCTTGTTGTTTTTTCTTTCTGAAACATCCATCTTGTCAAGTGCACAATACTTTATTCTCTCCGAAATTTATTCCCTTCCTCGCTCCACTTCTTGCAACCACCTTCTTCCATTTATTGTAAATACAAAACCTAGTAAAAATACTCTCCCATTGGTGCTGTAATCATTGCTGCTTTGGCTTCATTTTCCTCTGCACATATTTTTACTCTTCACATAAATTTGCAGCAACAAAAACCGTATACTACTCTTCTGTTAATTGTATAGAAAACCAGAAAACACCACCACATTTATTGCAGTTATCGCTTGGCTTCGTTTGTCTCTATTATACTTTTATATTCGCATTAATACGCACTGGCGACCCCTTCAACCGCATTTAATTTGGATAGTGTACAGTCATGTCTGAATGGCAACCTACCCGTCTCCCAACTTCACTTAGGAGCATCACTTAATCTTAGATACTTTCTCCGAACTGCTTGTCACACTCACTTCAAAATTCCGTTATTACGGTTAGTGTAGTCGAGTAAGTTGCCAATTATGTTAGCTTAAGCTGGCGTGTGCTTGTTGATTTTTAAAAAAAAACTTACATACAACAGTATATGTGTTTACCATATTGTGAAGTAGAATGGTACGCTTACGTAAAATGTTACGTTTACAGTACCGCTGTTATTATTGGCAAAATTTATTTTTAGGTTTTTGACAAATCATGCACATACTTATTTAAAGCAAGCAAAAAGTTCTATTCAACTTATGTCCGAGTCTATTGACACTCTCACAAACTAATTGGAAATTTTGGATTTAGAAATAGACCAAGTATCCATTCTCTCGTAATTTTTCTTC
Organism: Glossina morsitans morsitans; assembly: GCA_001077435.1. Lineage (NCBI taxonomy): Eukaryota > Metazoa > Arthropoda > Insecta > Diptera > Glossinidae > Glossina > Glossina morsitans. Next base: position 73,771 of record CCAG010001014.1, on the reverse strand, counting down.
TTTTTTTTTCTTTAAGATAGTGACTTTCTTTTGACTAAGACCTACATGTCCACCTTGTTGATAATTTATGTAACTCCAGTGATTATATGCAATCACATAGTAATGTAAGCTTTGTTTCAACGTGAAAGGGTTTTGATATGTGATAATAATGAACAACTTAACTTACATATAATCCGCGTCTTGGTTGTTTCATAATTCTGCGAGAATCTGTGCTAAGAAATATCTAATTTCAGAAATTACTTCGATGAGAATGACAAAAACAATCGAAGGCAAAATTTGTTCTATCAGCCAGAGTCTGATCTGTAGCCACGCAGAATAAAAACATTTTATCTGATTTCGATACACATGTGTATGAGTTAGAAACGTCAGAAAGTTTAAAACATACTCTGTGGTTGCTCTACAAAAATTATTTAAGCAATAAGTATTATAAAATTCGCCCTAAAGTATACTCAATTCTCTTCTCATTTTGTTACTGTTGCATATACATAAAATAAAACACAAAACTCTCCCCCTACTAAAAATACAACAAGTACTTTACATTTTGTTTTATTTCTTAGTACTTGCTGCGTTCAAGTGGAGTTTCGTGGTATACTCATCGTTGTTGAAAGTAGTTTTTACTGTCGGCAAAAAGAACAAAATATTTTACATATTATTTAAGTTGCAATGAAAGTTTCGCAGTACCGACAGATAGTCAATAGATCAAATACTGTTGTTCAATATTATACTCATCCCTGTTGCAACTTTTCATGCCTTAGTCCTCCCACTGTGCGCGTTAAGAACCGATTAATGCGGCTTGCAGCAATTGGGCGTTTATAAAAGAACGCGTATGAGGCATTGAGGCAAATCTACTACTCCTGGTTGTCTGGACTTTGTCGTCAGTATGTCGCAACTTACGCGCGTGTTTTCGTTAAACGCTAACATCTGTATAGATACTTCCCCTTGGAGGCCAATGAGGAATCACTTTATAACTATCGAAGTCCTTAATGTCAAACTACCTGAAAATTGGTTTCATCTTATTCCATGTATATAGAGAAGTGCTTACAAACACTTTCTGCTTACACAGTGAAGACAAAAAAATATATGAAAGGCTTAGTTTAAGTTAACAATATACAAATGCATTCTATTCATCTTGCAATCTTAGCCTATGTTTAGTTAGAAAAGCTACATCGAATATGGCTTCCTGTTCCAGCAATTGTTTAACTTCGTATTTCATGGACAACTCATAGGCATACAATATACTCGTATCATAAAGCATCATTTTACAATGAGCTAATGCTAGCGTACAATTGCGAAGACGGGCGATGATTTCCCGATCAGCTTTTGGTATAACTTCCGTAAGATTCTGAGAAAAACCACCATCGCCACCGTCCTCATCAGTATTAGTTGCTGGCGCAATCCAAATGAAACCATTGTTGCCAAGGATAATATTGGCTCCGCAGGGAAGATTGTGGAAATGTGTTTTACGCCTTTTCACCAAAGAGGGAAACACTTTTACTAGAACTCCTTGCGATAGTTTGCCGTATCTTAGCGATCTCGTATATAGAGACAATGTACCTTCTTCGTAAATATTTTGTACTTCGGCTGAAATAAGATCTCCTTCCTGCAGATATTTACGCATGGTTTGCTCATCCTCTGACACTCGTCTTCTCAGCTCGCCGCCCGGCAAGTTAACAGAGGACAGTAATAAAATTGAATCTAATCTCGAGTTAGTGTCAACTTTCCAGCGTTTCTGCTGTACATCAATAATACGTGCAACAACTACGTCGCCTATTTCGCCGACGTAACGGCTTTTCAGAGGTTTAATAGAAATTAATTTATTAACCTTTTCAATAACACCGGCCACCGAGGCTTTAATATCTTCTCCTTCCGCGTAAGTTCCATGACCTTTCATAAAGCCGCCTTCAGCAATAACCACTTCACCTGGCGTATATAAACGTGGAACGTTGGTTTGATTTTGAGCTAACAAACCCATATCGACACGATCTCGAGCCAAACGTATTTTAATATTCGCCGTCATTTCTAATCTTTTCTTTTTTCTATATTTCAGCGCTTATAATTAATAAAAAAAACATGTTTACACACACTACGCAGGCATTGCCATATTAAATTTTTTGATTAACAAATGTTTCCATTACCAGACAGTCTAGAAAACAATGCGTTCTAAGGAACGCAAATTTTTTTTATTTATTTTAAAAAAGTTTTTTCGATATCGATTAAATTTTTCCAATATTTGATAATAAGTATTGCCATTCATTTAATATTTGTTGCTATCAAACAGCTGGGCGCATCATACATATTGCTTTATTTGAATGCGTCATTTTTTCTTAAAATAGTGGTTGATATTTGCTTTGTGTGCGCGTCAGAAAAGTGAAAATTCGTGCTAAAATACGAAAATAAGTAGAAACCTGTTTGCATTTTAAGGAATCGCAAAGATCATTCAACTGTGAAAACAAGAATAAAAAAATTTTTGAATTTTCACAAAAATCGAGTAATTTTTAAATTTTTACATATCACAAATGATGATGAAAAAATTTTCCGTTTCGGGTTTAATGACCTTGAAGTCTATAGCACTTGTATGTATTTTTCTGCTGATTTCCATAACCCTAAGCGAAGGCAAACGCACTGTGGGTGGCGGAAGTCGTAAAAGTTCAAGCAGTGGTTATAGTACTCGCCGTCAACCTAGTACAAGTGTCACCAAGCCTAGCTATAGTGATAATTCTCATGCTGACCAAGCTAAATTAAGTTATCCTAACTATAATTCTCAACCTAATCGTCCGGCAAGTGCTCCAAACCAAAATTCTCCTCCCATTGGATGGAATGTACCAAACCAACAAGGACATGCTGGACCTCCACCAGCATATTCGTCTAGTAATGTAGCTGGAGGAGCTAAGACAAATATTTACGAGCAACCTCCGGTTTATCAAAAGCAAAACAATGCTCCACCTCCACCTAATTATAGTCAGGCTACCGGTAGCCATTTAGGTTCGGGAGCTTATTATCACCCACAAGGCAATATGCCACCAGGGGCTGTTTATTATCCATCAAATTCTCATATGCCGAGCGGGGGATATGCCACTGGCGGCCATTCCTATTATCCACATGGAATGCCGGCTGGTGGCAGTTATTATGGTGCCGGTCAGCCCTTGCCTGCCGGAGCTACCTTCATACCAGCCGGCTCTTCATTGCCAGCCGGAGCCACTTATTATGCCTCACCACCGCAACAAAGTTCATCGGGACCTGGTTTCGGTACGATTTTTTAATTAAAATGATTAAAAACTTTAAAATTACAATTTTTTATTTTTTTCTAGGTACTGGCTTAGTGGCCGGTGCTTTAGGTGGCGCTCTTTTGGGTCATGCTCTTACGCCTACTCAAACCCGTGTTGTGGAACATGCTCCTGCTTCAAGTGACGGTAGTTCAGGCGGAGATCGCATTATAATAATCAATAACGGACAACCAGTAAATGCAACCGATGTTAATGGTGCAACAGTCATAAATGCAGCTGGTCAACCGACTGCAACAGTACCACAAGCTAACGCAGAAAATCCAGCTCCTTTGGCACCCATGGTTCCGGTTGCTTCAGGTGAACAAGTTTCTCCTCCTGCACCAGGCTTAGAGCAAAACATGACAGCTGCACCGGCTGAGCAACCAGCTCCTGGTGGCATTATATGTGTGCCGATGCGAATCAATGAAACCGATCCCAATGATTCTACGAAAATGGTAGAAGTTGAAAAAATTGCTTGCTATCCAGCCCCTCCGCCAGCGCCTCAAACAGCACCAGTAGATGGTAGCGCCGTCAATCCGGCAATACCACCACCGGTTGAGGGATCAGCCCCATTGGCCCCTTTGCAGCAATCACCCACTCAGGCTACACTAATTGCCGAACAATCAAATGTGCAGACCGCTTCCAAGGGCGGCACTTTTCAACAAAACATATTAAGCTTAGTTGCGACCTCATTATTAAGCTATGCAATTGCTTATATCATTAATTAAATATCGTATAAAGGCGAATATGCTACGATGGATGTCAGAAAATTTATTACTTGAAAATTTTATTAAACACCTTATAAGTAGAATTAGGACCATTTACAGAAATTAAAATACCTCTAAATGAAAAATTAACCTCGAATATGATCGAAAGCTTTACATGTATTTCTAATATTATTTTATAAATTCAACAATTTGCCTTTAGAAAATATGTTTAATAATTTTGCGTAACATTTCGATTATTGTTTTAATTTGTGACTTGCTTTTTCTTTAAGTTCTAATTTTATAATTATATATATATATATTTTTTACATTTTTTTCCCAGTTTTATGCAAACATTCCTTTTTATTATATTCTTGTGATTTTTCTAGTCCTTTTTTTAAATTTAGTTTTCAAAATTTTTATTTTATCATAAACTAGAAAACAAAAGAAAAGGGAATTTTGAATTGTTATTTATCTTAAATCAATATTAAAATCAATGTGTATTTGTTATTTTGTATATATACATATATCGAGATATTTTTTACCCTATATATATATATAATTATATATGTGTGTATGGATATGTTTGCATACGTACATGTGTGCAAAGAAGACAATGTATATATTTTTGATATATTATTATCGGCATCTTTAACTGTTAATTTTTCAAATCATTAATAATTTACTCTCACTTATTACTATCTCTTACACTGCAAATGATGTTTTATTCAGCTATGAAAGCTGGGGGAAAGGCAGAGGAAATAATTGAAAAATAAAATAAGTATTACGCTGGAACATCTAATAAACTCAATTATGAAAAAGCCCAACGAACGAGCAAAATTTCTAAGCAAATTTGTTCTCGATTAGGGAACTATGACTTGTCCCAGGAACGTGCATATTGAACGGTTGAAAGTTATGCTACAGTATCGACAGCGCGGGATATTAGATTTGTCGATTGCTGAGCGCAAAGAATTTACAATAAATAACAAAGTATTAAACGGAGGTAATCATGCTCAGCACATTTTATGCTTATTCCTTGCGAATTTATATAATAATGTATAGAGTAATTGCCTTTACTCTGTTGTTCTCGGCCGAGTTGATCGTCAAATCATTGCAAACGAAAGGAGATATCTTAATAATATCTATACATAGAGGACACATGTTGTCTTCTCTTTGTGGAATGAGACTCTTAATCTTTCTCTTGTTTCTCGTCGGTTTACAGGCAAAATTCGTCTATAACCGTTTAATGAATTTCACTTAATTACCGATTATATATGCTACAGATATCATATCGGTTTTAATTAAAGAAATTGCTCCAATCTGGTAAAGAACAAATTTGGACTCAGTTTACCGTTTTCGATACAAGTTAAATCTAACGTAACTTTCAATATTGAGAGAATAATTTGTAAAGTCGTTTGCTAACGATTAACTTTACTTCAATATCGAATCGAGTAAAATTTCATACTTTCTCGCCAACACAAAACTGCTATCCAATATAAGTTAATCAAAGGGAAACTAAAATAAACTATTGTTACGAGAAGTACACATGTGATACGATCAGCGGGCATAAAAAGAAGATTATCTTTATCCTTAGGCAGATTTAGATATGTTAAATACTAAAGATGGAACAGCTAATTCATTAGAAATGCCACCTTTGATATTTCCCATTAGGTCCAGGAGGAAAATTGAAACGCAAGCGAAATATCGTCAGACACATAATCAAGCCGAAGAATGCGAAGCGATATTAGGTCGAGACAAATCCACTCTGTTCTTCCTATAAAGTAATTTCATGTAATAATTCTTTCTAGGAATGCTTGCTTTGTTATTTCACAAGCTTTGAGCCGAAGTTAAAATCTATAGACAATTCAAAATCCTAAAATTGGCCAATTTAGTGTTTTATTACCTCCAATCGAGAACTATTTTCTTTTTTGTCATGTTACTATGCTTAAATTTTGTAGGCTGGCGTTGAACTTAACAAGCATTCAAAATTGTTTGTTTAATTAAATTTTTTTTTTTTTCGATATGGAGTGAAAATGAAATATGGCTTATATGTCCAGATTCATAAAAATTATAACATTTCAGTGGTTATATGTGATCAGAATAATTAATATGACTTAAGATTTAAGCCAAACATTTAATATTATTGCAAGCTTAGGCTGATTAAAAGAAATTTTACAAAAACTTTATAAGGAAGAAAAAAAAAGCAAAAAAAAGTAGTAAAGTACAAGTAGCAATGTTGTAGAAAAAAAGTAAAAAGTAGTACATTTTATATATATATTTATATTTATTGGCATTTATAATGAAACAAATTAATTCTTTTGAGGTGAGTTCAATTGTGAGCAGTGTAAAGATCATTTAGATTATTATATATATTAAAGATCTTAAAAGATCTGATATTTTCAAATCTACAACAGTTAAAAATTAAATTTTTAGACGATTCTTTTGTATCACAATTTCGATAAAAGAGCCAGCAAAGCCGTGCAGGCCACTTGTCCGATGTGCTATTGCACACATAACGATTCCTATATACATTACGCTTCAATGACAAAATTGCAATTAAAAAAAATACAATTCTTTTTTCTATTTAATTCAAATTTCGCATAAATTTTGGACCACTCTACAGAAAAGGCGTGGCTTTTTCGCGAACTGCATTTACTTTGTGCTCATCATTCAGCCATTCGAAAATCTTATTTTCGATAATGCGAAATGCTCCTTTGGGAGTATATTTGATGGACAGAATGTCCGCTCTTTCGTTTAAGCTGAGACGGCAATGACCAGGCACTCAAACCAAATAATAACTCTCTAGGAAATGTGGTTATGCATTTGATTTATATCAACAAGGTATTCGTTTTCAGGATCTTTTTCGTCTATCAGATGTAAGGCCTCTTTTCATGCTCCAGTAGGATCAAACTAGTATTGCAAGTTGTTATTACCGGATTAGGATCAAGGAACTTCAAAAATTTTAGGGAAATCTTTTGGCACACAACATACATTTCTTTACGCTGAGCATGGTCGTCCATTTGCATTTCATTTGTGATAAAAAAGAAAATCTACAGTGAACGCTCTTCCCATTATCACTTAAGAACCATGAGCTATAAACCATGAAAAACTAATCCAACTATATTTTGATATTTTATATTACAACTTTACAACTTACAACTTTATGTGGGATGGTCAATTATGTTTCCATTTTTGAACGGGCCCTCCATAAAATAAATTTAGAAGATTTCAGTTCTCTATCTTTCACAATTTATGACTAATGAGTAAAACTCTACAAGTTTTTGAAATTTACGCTTTACGATGGGCGTATCCTTTAACAGTCTTAGCTCATTTACAATATTAACGCGCGTGCAGGAATATTTCGGCCAAATTTGAAATCGATATCTTAATTTTTGTGATCAAGAGAATGTCAATATCGTAGACGGACAGACATGGCTAGACCAATTTAGAATTCGACGCTGATCAAGAATATGTTTTGGGTTTGCAAGCATTATGACGAAATGAGTATAGCCTTACTGTTCGGCGATGGGTATAAAAATTTACGTTCTTTAGTAGATAAAGATCTTGTACTCACTAATTTAAAGCAATACATAAAAATTGGAAATTTTATTATAACTAAAGATGTCAGAACGAGGAAACCGTTTAGGCATCAAACTTTAAACGATTAGCAAAAAACATCGTAATTGTAAAATCGAAAGCAAAGAAAAGGTATCGATGCCATAACAGGGAGTTTAAGAGAGAAAAAACTATGGCCAAGCAGCCATATTGCATGTACATGCTTGGTCTAACTTACTATAAAATCGCATGCTATAAAATTCCTTTACAAGTCTTGCCGATTTAGAATAATAAATTTTTTTCTTAATAAATTTCTTCATTTTAATTAGATTAATATGCGTGGCCACTATAAAATTAATTACAAATAGCTGGCTTAATAAAGAAAGAGGAAGAAAAGATCATGCTATAAATTTTCGTATGTAACACAAATGAGAGATGAATTAATTGTTTTAAGAAAAACTATTTTATATCGCATGAAATATTTTTCATTAAATTTCTCTCAATTTAATTAGGCTAATGATCATTATAAAAGTAACTAAATAGCTAAATAGCTAAATAGCCTTTTCGAATGAAAAGTAAGATTAAATTGTAAAGAAATAGTTTTTAATTCATAAAACGACGACAATAAACAAATTTATGCTCTTTGATTATTATTATTCTCAGTGCTTTGGTATGTAACATAATTGCAAAAAAAAAGAAAAGAAAACAAAAAGCGAACAACAATAACGGTTAAGTAAATATTTAAAACTATAAAATGAGTAACGACAAATACACAAAGGCACCTGAAATCGTTCCTATTATACCCTATAAAGTCACGCATTACATGTAATGTAATGTTTATTAGAAGCAATATAGGATTGATTCTCCGTTTCTCCTGTTCGTATTGAATTAAACACTTATGTTTATTGAATGATTGATAAACAAATGATTAATGACAAACACAAAAATTACTTTCCAAAAAAAAAAAAAAAAAAACGTAATAATAAAAAGAAAAATAAAGGAAAACAAGTAATCTTAAACGATAAGATATTGAAATACAATCGAATTGTAAGCAGAGAAAGGGAAAAAAAAAACTGAAAATATTTAATAAGCATTTTATTAAAAACTTGTTAAAGAAAACCTCAGAATTCTTTTCTTTTTTTTCGTTTTGCATTTATATTAAGATACCTCTTGGTCATGCTTCGATAATTCACTATGAAATCCGACTGCTCTTGCTCAGATGAATGAGAAAATATAAAAAGAAGAAAAAAAAAAAAAAAAACATATATGTAATAATAATAATAATAATAGAAATAAAATAAACAGTGAAAAGATAAAATTACCACAAATTGACCACAAAGTTATTAAAATTATATATAAACTACTGGGTATGTGTGTGCGCGGGTTTTATTTTTTATTTTTTATTTTTTTGCTTTCAATGCTAACTAGCGAGACAGAAAGTAAACAGAACCCAAATACTGAACACTTTAAAGGCTTTAGTTGAAGTCCAGAGTACAATAACAGAAGAAGCAGTAACAGCACAACAGAGCATAATAGAGCAAAAGCAGTAGTAGCAGCAGCAGCAGCAACAGCATCATTACTTACTCTTCAATAACAAGATAAAGTTTTATAGAAATGGCACAACAGCCTCCTAGCACGGTTAGCGTACTTATCGCTAAAGCGAATTTAACATCCGCGAATGAAAGACGCGCCGCCACCGCCACCGCCACCGCCACGAAAAGCATAATGCATTGTTTACGTGATCGTACACCCAGCTATAAACGTTCAAATAGTCAGATAAATATAGCACGTGACGGTGGACAAAAATCTGGACAATTGCCTAAAGAGTCCCATCGTACCGTGCAACCGTGTAAATTGACTTTATTAAAAAGTTGCAGTAATCGTGATTTAACTCAGTTAAAGGAATTGAAAACTACGCGAACATCTCCACTAACAACAATAAACAACAATAATAAAATGACTGCAACAGCAACAGTATCATTATCACCATCATCGTCGTCATCATCATCAGCATCAACATCAACATCGATGTCATCAGCCATATCTACTACGATGAATGGCCATTGCTCGGCTATGAATTGCCAGCAACGTATATCGTGTCTGGAGCAAAGAATCACAATATTGGAAACACAATTCAACGCTCAATGCTTATTAAATAAAACGATGGCTAATCAGTTAGAAGAATTGAATAAACGTTACGCTGAATTAAACGATCAGAACTTGCTTAATAAACGCAAAAAAACGGCGAGCTTAAGGCATAACAACAGTAAGAAGGAAACGGATCGACCGATTCATGGGACCGTGCAGCCATCGAAATTTGTTGCTTGGATGAAATTATCGAATTTCTGGAAACAACGACCCAGCATACAAACACTTAAAGAGCAAAATATTTATAACGGTAAGTACAGTAAAGTGTGAAAGTGTAAACGTGAAGTAAATAATCGCGTACCATAAAATGAATCTTTGATGCTCGCCATTTTAAATGCAATGTCCATTGATTTTTGAGAGCCACTTTTCTTCTTCCTCGTCTTCTTCTTCTTTAATTAATAATATTTTACAGAAATTTGAAAAAAATACTTTTCTTTCGCACAATTTACTCTCATCCACGTGCATTATGTGAACTTTTCGATGTGATGCTTGACAATGCTTGCTTGCATTCAATTTTAGAACGATATCTTTCCAAGTGGCAATGTAAAATGCCATAAATGGCACATCGGTGTTGATTATCGGAATTTTACTCATTTTGCTTTTTGTTTTTTTGTAGAAGATTGCATCAATTTGATAGACCAGATACTGTTAAACATAAAGAATAGAAAAAAAATCCTATATAGAGCAGACGTTGACATCTAACAATAATCAAAGTTATCGGCGATAGTTTAGGGTATAAACAATAGTGAACACACACGCTAAAAATAAATAAATTTGTTATAAGTTTGTTTAAAAACAAGAGAGAACATTGCAGTAGGGCAAGGTCGACCATCAAATACTCTACACCGCATTGTCTAACACAATTCTTATTTTTGTATGAAATTTCTCTACTATGAGTCAATTTTCTTCACCACATATTAAAATTCGGTCTTTTCTGCTCTGCAAACAATCAATTTTCGCGAGAATTCTTTTTAGGGTAGGATCCAAAACATAGGCCGAGGTCGTCCAAATTTTGATATAGTTGTTGTTCTTTTTTTTTTTTTTTGTTAAATTGTATTGAAAAATTACAACTTTTTGTCGTATGAACTTCAGTTTTCGTTATATGCGAAGGGGTTCAAAAATTGCTCTAGCCGGTCCAATGTTTTCATACCAATTTAGAGTGCCGTAATACTAACTACTACGACTATTTAAACACTTTTGCCGCGAAATTTTGAAAATTGCAATTTTTTTCCATATAACAGATTTTCGGAATAGGTCCTTTTAAGGGGGGTGGTCGATAAAGTGAACCGATCCGAACCATTTCCGATAGCGTTCATCGTTGGGTCAAAACACATCACCAAATTTCATGAAAATATCTGAAAAATTGCGATCTATAGCTTGAATATAAATGTACATGGACAGACACCGGACGGATAGACGGATAGACATGCTTACAAAATGATTCTGAATCGATCGGTGTAATAAAAGATGGCTCTATCTTAAGCGTTTTTGCGTGTTACATACATCTGCACTAACTTAATATACCACCACAAGTGGTGTAGGGTATGAAAATATTTATATTTAAAGTTCCCGTAATGAGCATTATTAAGCTGTACGTTCGTTGCATCCATAAATGTTCAATTTGGGTGCAAACAAATTCGGTTGTCGAAAGACTTGTTGAATTTCTTTACCCTTTTCCCACTTGAGATTATCGATATCAAAGATTTACACCATAATAACGCATATATATTAATCTCTTATTTGTTTTCAATTCATAACACTTTTTAAGTCGCCTTAAAACGTTTCTTACGAAATGCAAAATTCATCACTAAACGGACCATGTTGCAAGTTTTCCAGTAATAGATGTAAGTATGTGTGTGTGCGCGTTTTTTTAAGGAGGAGCAAAGCTTTTCAACTTTAAGTCAGTATGGGACTTGCACCCATTAGATACCGCTAAGTATTACGTCGAGAAAACCGTCTGGGCCTTAGGTCACCGCGTCTATCTCAAATCATTGTCCTTTGTGTGCTGCGCGTGCGTTCCGCCCTCTCTCAGTTCGTTCATTATGGCTGCGCAGGCCTCTTTAACACTGCTCCGCACAGAAAGCGATCATGTCATATTTGCGATAAGAATCTGTAGGTGGATTCGCCTGTCAATAACACCGTCAATCATGCTCCTCTCCTACTGGAAGGTTGGACATTCGAATAAAAGGTGTTTCGCCGTTTCTTCTACGTCAGAAAACCGAATGTAAAAAGGATCATTTTCGTGATCGAATCGGTGTAAAGCCACGAGCGCTAACCATCTGCGTAAGAAAGTAGTCAGCGCTACCCTGCTGCGGCGTGACCCATCTTTTGACATCATATATGAGCTCATGGGCCCAGCGCGCCTGTGTACACAAGTCCCATCTCCTCTGCCAAATGCGCGTATTATCATCGGCAATACGGTTGCTTTCTTCAGCGGTGAGCCTCCTCCTAAACTGTCTTCTTACCTGATATAATTTCGTTAACTGCTAAGCCAGGCGGCACGGTTTTAGCGTAGCATCATATTCTTACCCGAGAGAAACGTTAGCCCTGTTCTAAGCGACGTTATAAAAAGTCATAAGTATTTTTCTTATTTCTTTTCTTTTACGATATTCGTAAGTAAACAAACTTGAGTTCAGAGAGTTTTCTTCTGACTATTAGTCTGGCACAATAAATTTGGTACAATATCACAAACGCAATGGCTAGAGACCGGTGACAATCGGTGACAAGGTCAGAATATTATTTGGTTTCTGTTTTTCTGTCAGCCATTCAGGAATTGTCCCTTATACCTTCGGAAAGGTTTGTAAATAGGAAATAGATGGATGTAGGGAGGAAATAGGGTTTATGTACATCAGACATGGAGTGAAAGTTTCCTGCAGGTAGATTGTTTCAAAGATGGGCACATGCGATTAAGAAATGACGTGTCGGGATAGGGCGCAATTCCACGATGATTGAATGGGAAAGTCTGAGAAAATCTTGCAATTCTGTTAAAGGACTTAATTGGTGGACTTTTTTCCTTTGATCTTTTTTTTTTTTTGTGAATATTTAAAGTGTGACTTGTTCTTCACTGTCTTTTTAATCAACTTTACTTTCTTCAAATAGGAGAACAGTTCTCTTGATCTTAACTCGCAAAGATAAGCAGGCTTTTGAAAAAGAGAAGAGCTCCTCGATATTAAAGAATGAGAGAAGTATCACAATAGGGTATAGCGTTTCTTCCTACTGAGTGCAGGGATTGAAGAATGCCAAAGAGAGAGAGAGAGAGAGAGAGAGAGAGAGAGAAAGAGAGGTTGATTGAGTTTGCTCAATGTTTGAAAGAACGAAAAAGATCTTAGGTTTGAATGGTCTCAAAATGTATGGATTGTCTTAGTTGACCTTGTGTCATCCATCTATCATTTTTGACTTAACAATACGAGTATTAAAGATTCATTTGAACTTATCCATCAATGTGAATGTCCAAGGAAGGAATTTAGAAAAGAAATAATTAATAGAATAAAGATGATCTTCATCTTTGTGCTCGCATTTCATGTTTCAGATGAACCTTGCTTCGATACGGAAATTGAAATGGTTCTCAAAGATGATCTACATAAGACGGTACCAAAAATTGTTATAGATTGTTGTCAATTAATTGAAGAGAAATATCGGAAATCATCGGAGCCCATTGAAGGCATTTATCGTCAATGCGGTGATTATAATAAAATTCAAGCGTTACGTTTTAGCATCGATGCAAACAATTATGAATCTTTACGTCAATCGAATATCGATATACATACACTGACAGGCGTATTAAAATTATTTCTACGTGAAATTAAAAGTCCTCTGATTTCGGTGAATGAGGCTAAAACATTTATTGGTAAACCGAATCAATGGTGTAAGTTTTATACAAAAAAAAAAAAAAAAATGTCTTACTTACTACTTTTGTTAATATATTCGCATATTTCGTGCATATATAAACCGTCTATTTATTTACAGTATTAACTGAATTGCCTGCTAAGTTGGATATATTAAAAAGACTGATACGTTCATTGCCGGAAGTGAATCGTGATACGATGGAATATTTATTTTCACATTATAATAAGTAAGTAAAAAATGAAAAAAAAAATGAAAACAAAAAAAACAATTTACTATATAAGTGAATGAATGAATGATTGAGCCTGAAATGAAATCACAATGTGAGTGGCGAAGGAATATGAAAAGTAAAGTAATTTATATGAAGAATGCATACACAACCTAAAGATAAGAGCTTTTACGATAATGAAAGGGAAATCAATTTGCACATGCGAATGAAATAAAGTTCACGTGTTCAATTCCGAGAGAGTGGCTCTATATAAATGTGACGCAGAGAAAGAGATAGATGGATAGATAGATAGATAGATGAGACAAAGCATGAACGACGACGGGCAGTCCATTGTTTTCGCTTATCCGTCTTGGCTACATTTGAGAAATAGGCTTTACGGATATCTGGAAGTAGATCTCACATCATGTAACCCGCTAGCGGTCATGCTCAAGCGGTCATACATGACCTACTTGAGTATAAAGCCACACAAAAGTCACACAGGCATTCGAATCCATAATCTTATGCGGAAGGAAGCAATAATGCACAAGTGCTCATTTCGAAGTAATGCGAAAGCTGTTCCCGAATGGTTTTCCCCCAATGTTTTAGGACCGCTACTTGGCAATGCACTGCCACTACGTCCGTGAAAAGAAAACACATATATATAGATAGTTAAATAAAAAGGGAAAGAAAGGGAACAGACGAAGGACAAGAGAGAGAGAGAGAGAAAGAGAGAGAAACAATGAAATAAAGAAAGAATGTAGTGAAATGGAATAAGAGTACAGCAATAAGCGGTTTACATATCCTTTTCATGACATTCCAGCAGTTCATAAATTTTTTTTTTTGGATTTGTACTAGAAATCGTGTAAAAAATGTGCGTTTGTTTTTAATGATAAACCGTGTTATTTCAAAATCGGACAAAAAAAACCGTGTTAGAAAAGACTGTTGCGTGCAATGCATTTGTGGATTTCTGAAATTCTAAAAAATTTTCCCTTTAAGTCGGTCGCATTGATTCTTTAAAATTGAATGAAAGATATTTGCCGATCATTTTCATGCTTTAGCTGCTGTCCTATGAACTTTCAAACGTCAAATGCTTACATTATTTATTCACACATATCTTTACAGATTAACTAAAGTCCCTTTACAGCAAATAAGTGCCGATTCCTTGTCACTTTCTGTGACACCATCCATTTTTCATACGGTACAACAAGGTGCCCATATACAAGATATACATCTTCTACTCAAAGAGAGTGAAATTTTAGCAGATTGCGTTAAAATAATGATTGAATATCACAGCAAAATATTCGAGTAAGTAAAAGAGAAACAAAAAAAAAAAACATTTTATTTTACATAAAAGTAATCTTAGGAAATTTTGAAATAAAAAAAAAAAAACAACATTTTTTTTCAGAGAAAGCAAATAATTTTAACATATATTCTTCCAATGATCCCCCATCCGACCATGTGTGCTCCTCTCTATTTCCACACACATCCTATAAATCAATTATTTTTAACACTTACAGCAACACATCGGATAGGAAACAACAAAGAAATCGTTATAGTGTTAGAAATTTACGGAAAACATTCTCACATCCCGATTTAATATTTCAAAATCTATTTTAATTAAACAATTTATATAGAATTGAATAACAAGAATAATGTATTTTTTATTTTTACTTAATTTAATTTAATAGATTTACTTAATAGTTAAACATTTTATTAATAATATCATAATTATTAATTATAAGAAAATTCATCTCCTTCTTCTTCTTCTGAAATTCAACAAATCACCAAGAGATGATTTAATGTAGTAAGTAAAATAAAATAAATGAAATGAAAAAATAATAAAATTTTTATAATCGCAATAAGAGAATAGAGTTTCTTTCCTTCGATATCATTTTTTTACAAGAAATTTTATTTTTTTATTTTTTTTTTAAGTAATATGACACAGGCTATGTTGTCTCCTATATGTGTAACACAGTGATAATCTCAGAAAGGAGTGACGAAAGGTCAAGAAATAGGAAGAAGATAAGAAGAAGGAAGGTCGCAGTCAACTGGACATATGCCCAGTGCGTAACTGTTATGCCTTTACCGATTGAGCTACACCGCTACAGCTACCGACCAAAATACACTCTACCTCATTTGAGATTTGAGCCCGCAAACATTGACTTGGTTATAACGATTATTACTTACTCGGTTACGTACGAGAACAGGATATAGACAATAAAATCTAATTACGTGAAATTATAAAAAATATTTAGTGCTACTCTAAGCCTATGTAGGCTAACAATAGCCTTGATATCGAGTCGTAACGAAGTATAGTCTCGATGTCATCTTACGATCTGAAACAATTAATATCGTTGTACGTTGTGCATCTCACTAATTGAATTTTCTCATACAAGAATCTGGGCATGCGAAAATCGATAACTTGATAAATGAAAATTAACTTTTCTAATAATATATATAATATATGCATAAAAAATGCGGGGTCTAAAGTCTTCAAAGTGACGACTGCATTATTTCGTTCAATTTTCGTTTGCTGAAAACGAAATCTGACATACTTATGTATTTGCTACCACGCTGTACTACTATACCATATACTACTATATATATATATATATATATATATATATATATATATATAGTCAATAAGTGTGCCAGATTTCATTCGTCATATATATACCATATATAAATATAACACACGATGCAAGTGCCCTTAACTAGACATTTTATCAAACTCACTTTGGTTTTAGGTAATAAGTTGCAATGATCAGACCCACAACTTCGGGGGATTATCGTACAAATAGCTAATTAACATCACAATGCTTGTTGATAAGAATTAAGCTTGACGCCGAAATTGAAAAGTACACTACTAGCCACGATTTCTGTTTCTGGCTTGATAGAGAGAATCAGAGAATCGTAAGCAATGGCTGCCTTAACTATGATTTTCGTTTCAATTCAATTTAATTTGAAATTATTAATAGTATTGAGCCAATGCGTTATGCGGTGTAAAGTTTTATTACCTCATTAAATTAAACCCTCTACAAGGATAGATTTATGCATGAATGGAATATAGATAGAGGTTGCAGCTATGATAATATGTAAGAAAATCATTTATGAAAATGTTAAATAAGAGATGTAGAGGAAGTGTAAACCTTTGCCGAACACCAACAGAAGAGTTATCAACAATAACCTATTGATGTCGATTTTCCAATTTACACGTAAGAAGTTTAATCGTCTTGAAATTAAATTCAACGAATACCCGCACAAAATTAATATGGCCTTATACGACAAGTGTAGGTGTAGGGTATAAAAATGAAAATAAAATCCTTGACCATTTAAAGGGCACTCAAGCAATTTATGCTTCGGTCGATCTCTACAATTTCGCCTACAAGATACACAGCACTTATCTGCACCTTTTTATATGAGCCTTCTGCTTCTTTTTTCATTTTTTGTAACGGATATTTTTATCGTGTTTATCAAGCAAGCAATCGAAAATACATACAGTGCTGCATTATCGACCATTGTAAGCAGTAAGAGAAGCAAATTTATCCACTCTAAGTTAATTACTCTTTCTCCTACTCTTTTTGGCTAATTACTATCCCTTCTTTTTATATGATGAAAACATGAATTCTTGCATGATTTTAATTGAAATCCTGGTTATCACCTTATAAGACTAAAAATAACTCTTGCCGATATTCATATAATCAATCTTTCCTATTAATAAAAACCTTTTTTTAGCTACCAATGAAAACACTGTGCAATATGAAATCCTTTAAATTTATTTACGATTGTATATTATAATCACTTATATAGTCATCTCGTTGAAATTTTTTAGTTTATTCAAGCTTGTGTGCGTGTAATAATATATAAATGATATGGCAACTCTTTGTAAAGAACACTCATCTTTTATATGGTTTTTATAAACCTGACAACTTGGAAATATTTTTAGAAATATTTTCTAAGGTGAAAAATATGTTTATATCTTTACATACATTAATATAAAATTTTAGTATTAAAATTTGACTAAAGTTAATGAAAATTTATTTCATAATTAGATTACCTTAGGTATATTACTTAAAGACAAAAAAAGTTAATGGAAAGTCAAGTGCTTAAATAAGTGGATCTAAGTACGAAAATGGTTCGAATAAATTTTATATGAAAAGAAATTCATTTTTTAAATAATAAATCATAAATGATGATTTCAGTTAACATGCGTTTCGAGCTAAACATGAATGTATAAATAATTTCGGCGTATCAGACGTGTGTGTAAATATTGTTATCGCATTCCGCTGTGATATATTATTTTTTTTTTTAAGCTGATTATAAAAGTAATAAGAAGATAAAGAGCATTTTTTTGCAAAGAATGTTAAAATTGCCCACTTTGGTAGCCCGCTTACAAGCTTCCCCTGCTGTTGCACAGCGCTCATTACCCAGCACTCTAAGTGCAATACAAAAATTCTCCCAGTCACAGACAACGCTAAAGATATACACTATTAATAATCACAACGAATTCGATCAGAAGGTATTTACAAAAAAAGAAAAAAAAAAAAAACAAACACTTTTTTACATAATATTTCTCTCTTTATATAAGTTGTATTTTTGATTGTTTTCTAGATTATCAATAGCAATGTACCCGTTATTGTTAACTTTCATGCCGATTGGTGTGCACCATGCAAAACTCTTACCCCAATGCTAACCACTCGATTAGAGAATACCGAAGATATTGATTTGGCCGTAATCGATGTAGACAAGAATATCGATTTGGTAGAAACATTTGATGTTCGCGCTGTACCGGCTATATTGGTTTTTCGAAATGGCATTGTAACCGATAAACTTGTTGGCTTAATGGATGACCAAAATATAGGGGAATTTATTGAGAAAATTCGAACGAAAGCACGCCTTCAAAAGGAAACCGAACGTGAAGAAGCGACGAAGAAATCGAAATGATAATAATACTAATGCTGTAACGTTTATTTATCTTGTGAAATAAATATGTATTTTAATACTTTTTATATGAGTACGTAGATAGCCCTGTGAAAATCAATTTACCAAACTAAACAGTTTATTCATCTTTGAATTGTTTCTTCAATACATATCGTCTAAAGAACGGGATTCATTGATTGCAAAATCGCATCTTTCGTCGGCGTCCTGTACGCCTAGAGAAGAAAGTGTTTACAAATTAGCAAAATTCTGTTGCTTGCTTACGCATGATTGTATGTTATTCACTCGCTTTGGGTACATCAGCATTTGGAAGCAAGTAACCACAATTTAATTTCTTTAACAAGCAGTTATACGAAGCCCTATGAAGACTCTTTTGAAGATTTTTTTGAATTGTATGTCTTTTTAGGATAAATGTAACTAACGTCCGCATACTTTTTTTGGGAAGAAAGTTAAAAAATTGTGGGAAGTATAATAACATCAGCATTCCATTTCTGTACATAAGAGATGGTTGATGCCATGCACCGACTCTTAGTGTACGTGACATTTAGAGTTCACATGTATCGATTTGGGCTTGAAATTAACTTATGCATTCCCGATTGATTCTAGAGATAGATCTTAAATGCGGACATGACCGGACCGCCTCGTGCTATGTCATTCGAATTCTGACAATCGAAAACTAAAAAGTTAGGATTTTAGTATTTTCTCATTGAACCCAAATGTGGCTGAGTATTTATTAGCCACTGTGAGCTGGCAGCAACATTATGAGGTTTTTTGCCAATTAGCACTTTTTTTTTCTTTTCTTGTTTTTGTAGCAATGGTTTAATCCATATTTGATATTTGCAACAGATTTTTTTTTTTGAATAATTACCCTGATTGATATATATATATATATATATGTATATATCTGTATAGTTTTTAATATATCTTTCTCTAATATATATTTTAACAGGAATTGCTTAAAGCTATTAAAAACGTTCTTTGATTTTTCACTACGCGTTTAAAAACATTTGGAGAAACAATGATAAAAAGAAAAACAAATATTTTTACATATTACAAAATTACCAGAATTGAAATTCAACACAAAAACAACAACAATATCTATATAATTTGAAGACTTTTTTTCTATTTACTGAACGTTAGCCAGTGTCACGTGTTGTAAGTTTTGCATTTTATTTAGAAGAATTCAAGATGATTAGCGGGCCAACTGTATTATTAAAGCGGCGCACATTTCAAAAAATTCCATGGTATGATGTCCCGTTGGTTGAGTAGGCATTATGCCGGTATTACTTAGAGTGGGTGGAGTTAAACTCTCTAAAATGACATCATCACCTTGCTCGACCTCATCGTTTGTTAAAGATTTAAAATCTAACAAATAACTCTTAGCATCGACTTGATAGAGTTGAAGAGACATTTTAGAATATTTGCCATTCTTTGGATTATGACGACGTACACGGACATGGTACGGATTTATTATCTTCCATTCATAGTCCAGGGCCTTCATAGCTCGGTAAACTTCCAACATGATGTCATTAGGCTTGCTTTGAGATCGTATACCCAAATGCCATTTGGCACGTTTGATAGGAGTGCCACGAGCTGCTTTCTCTGGAAAAGCAGCGCCTCCTGACGTCTGAACTGACATGGCCAATTGGCGTTCTCTTAAAGGAGCGATGCGCTCTGGATGCGGTTTTAAAGAACCGGTTAGAGAAGTACGCCCCGGGGTCGATGTACCCGAACTGGAGCCGCCTGCGCTTATATCTTGACCAAGATCATTAGGCGAATGGGCGACAGGTGGCGGCGAACCGGCAACGAAGAAATTGTTTATCTCCGTTTTAGCAGCCTCATCAGCGAAACGTTTATTATCTATTATCAAATGATAAGCAATAGCTAATTGATCATGAGGATCGCCGCTTAACAAGGCATTGTGTACCTCTTGCTCTTTAACACCAAACTTTTGACACACTTCTGCCACAGCATAGGTATCAATGACGTTAGAATCCTGTTCTATAGAAGATGGAAATAGATACGATGGCAAATCTTTTTGAAACCATTCGTGCTTTTTGATCTCCTCTATAGTGGCACGTTTCAAAGGATCCACTTGCAACATTTGGCAAACCAAATTCACTACCTGCTTATTCAGATACTCCGGTATAGGGAAAATGCCGGACTTTATTTTCCTAAACAATGTGGGAACATGTTCGTCATCAAAAGGCAATGTACCGCATAATAAAGCATATAAAATAACTCCACAAGACCAAATATCCACTTCAGGGCCAGCGTAAAGTTTACCCGAAATAACTTCCGGAGCGGCATAATTAGGAGAACCGCAAGATGTACGCAAAAATTCACCATCCAACATCATATTAGATAAACCAAAATCAGCTATTTTAACGTGGCGATTATGATCCAACAATAAATTTTCAGGTTTCAAATCGCGATGCACAATCATGTGACGGTGACAATAGTCAACACCCGAAATAATTTGCTGAAAAAATCGACGTGCCTCATATTCTTGCAATTTTCCATGCTTGACAATATAGTCGAACAGTTCACCACCGCTAACATACTCCATAATCATGAAAATGTCAGTGGGTGTGGAAATCACCTGATATAACTTAATGATATGGGGATGACGGAAAAGTTTCAAGTTCTGTATCTCACGGCGAATTTTGCTAACCACATCCAAACTCTTGATTTTTTGTCGATTTAATATTTTCACGGCTACTTTATGTTTAGTCATCTGATGTTCGCCAATCTTTACCTTACCAAAAGTGCCTGTTCCTAATGTGGCACCCAACAGATAATGACCAATTTTCACTAGAGGCTGAGGACCAGCCGCATTATTAACTACCTCGGCAGCGGCAGAAGCTCGAGATTGAGGCATGATGGTCGTATGCAGTTATTGAACCCTTTCCGTTTGGTATGAAGAAAGTTTCGAATGATTTATTTTAATTATATGCTCTGTTCTCCGCTTGTCAACGACCTCTAATTTTCAGAAACTTGAAAGCTACAAAACTCTGAGGATATTATTTAATTTTAAAGCTCTGCAAAGGAGCTGAGGTTAGCGTATAATTTCTATCAACACACATCTAAGCTCTTTATGATATTAAACAAATTATTTCAATTCTTTCTTTTATAAAGTTTTAACTAAAACGCAATTTTCCAATGACGGTTCAAAATCACACTTGCAAAGATATTTTTTCCATATGAATGACAACTGAAAATTTTTATAGAATTTTATCTGACGGCTGAAGGGAAATTTTGCAATTACAACACGAATATGACAGTGCTGCTATCGGTAACGCAGTAACAGTTTTAAACACGATACGGCTTGATGGCTTTTTTAAATATGAGAATTAATGTCGTATTCATTACTTTCAATTCGTTCAATATTCTATTTTCACGTTGAAAAAAGTAATCAAGCCTTATTATATTTTTCCCCTAAGGTGAATCTGAATAAGTTGGCGCACGATTGGTAGGCATGGGAATTGAAGTTGAATACGTTGAAACCAACACATCTTGTTTTGCCTCATAGGGTTTACGATGTAAGTACAAAGGATCTAGTATTTCATATATATGAAAGACAAAATATTCCTATTGGCCGGTTCAGTTCGTTGGCAATATATATTTATATTTAAAAAAAAAGAAAAGAAGAACCCGCGTATTACGAGTTTGCTATGACAGTATAAACGTTACATAGTGCTGCAATGCTCTTAAGGGAAGATGCGACTATAAATGTCTTAAAAAATCGTTTTCTTTTCACAATTTTTTCGTAGCACTTATTGATAATATACGGGTAAATCATTATAAACATATATGATTTACAAAAAAGAAAAATTATTTCTTTGTTCGTATAATAGAAGTTGGTTGTTTGAAAAGTTTCCGCCTTTCGCATGGGATGATAGGATATTTTTAAAAAAGCTGTGGAACTCGTTGATGAGTACTCGCGGAAATTTTGGCCGCGCACTTGTTATTTGATAATTGGTCACGTGAGTCGATGTAAGTTTTATTGACCACTAAATGACAACAGGATACTTAACTTATTTTCCAAATTTAGCATCAAAATTTTAAGATCACTCTGGAGGGAAAAAAATGTTGGCTAAATGATGAGGAATCTTTGGGCTGATCGCTTCAAATAATAAATTTTCTTGCTTAGATTGGAAACAACTATATAAACGCACATTTTATTTATATACATGAGCTATTAGAGGTTACTTTTTAATAACTCTTGCCGTTCGAGCTTGATATTTTCATGTGGACCGTTTTTTATGATTTTACCTTCTTCATGTTTCATTCGCCTTGTTTTAATGCTTCGTGCTGGGTTGCATAAAACGTAGTAGATTTGGGTTTATCAAGTAGGTTTTTTATTTTCACGTCGATAAGTTTCATAATTTCTTAAAAAATTACAGCATACTACAGATGCACGAATTTAATGATTGACAACATTGAAGTCTTAAGAAACGGTGGTGCAAATTTTATACCAAGTCTAAAAGAAAGTTGAGTTGACTGTGTCTTTGGTGCGTCTTTAAGTTCTAAACATTATTTTTTGAATTTTTAATGATATTTTTATTAATATCATATATACATATATATATACATATATAAACATATATATGCATATATAAATTGTTGCGGAAATTTAATAGCGTTCAAAGAAATTAAAGTATTATAGCTTTGAAAACAAAATAATATAGAAAGCAGTGGACACATACAATGGCACGAGTGTATTAAATCAAGAGAGATCAAATGAAACAATAAGACAACCATAAAAAAAGAATAACATAATAACAACGTCATCAATTTACAAAATAGAAAATAAAGAAAGAAAGTAAATATAAATAAATAAAATTTGAAAAAAATATATCATTTTGTAATATATATATGTATATATATATATTTTTTAATTGTAAAGAAGAGGAAAACACGACAAAAAATGATACGAAAGGCGCCTAAGATTTTCTCACCGTATGTTTTTATTACAAAGTGCGGTTTGTTTAAGCCAATGCCTTATAAAGTGTTAAGTGTATTACTCATTTTATTGGGTGTATTGAGCAATAGTTTTGCAACACCCGCAACAACGATGCCGGACGATGAATCTTTCATTTCACCAAATCCCAAATATCATAGCAACGAGGATATTGGCACTTTATTCAAAAATTTACAACATCGATATCCTCATTTAGCGCGCACATATATAATCGGCAAATCGGTGCAAGATCGACCCTTGCATGCTTTAGTCGTAACAGCATCAAGCAAAGATTTTGAGGAAAGCGATTTACTAAAACCTTTCGTGAAGTTTACGGCTAATATACATGGCGATGAGACTTTAGGTCGTGAAATAATTTTAGATTTAGCTCAGTATTTAGTGCTTAATTACGCTAAAGTGCCCGAAGTGCAACAAATACTTAATACTACAGAAATACATATGGTACCCACCTGTAATCCAGATGGTTTTTATGCAGCTCACGTAAGTTATTTTATTGATCATTTACATGTATTCTTTTCAATTTATTATTAATTAAAAAAAAAAAAAGAAGATATTATTATAAAAAAAAAGAAGACCTTTTCTTCTTCATTATTAAACTTTATATATAAACTCTTAACTCTTTTCTCATTTGTAAAATTTAGAAAGTGGTTTATTGTATCTCTATGATTGAGATAACGCCATCGGCTTTGAAGAAAAGGGAAAGTGAAAATGTAAAAATTTATGACTTTTTGCAAAAATTAAATCACTTCTTTGCATATATATATATATATATATATATATATATTTTGTAAAACATTATTGAACATAATTTAGCATAAATGAAATGAAGCAAATGAAACCTCCTTACAGCCATTAAACGATTAAGTTTGTTAGACATGGATTTGTTACCAATTCAAATAAATTATCATTTTTCATACAATTTATATTAAATTTGTGGGAATGTATACAAAACTCAGAAGGGCGTAAGATAGACTTACCTTTTTTTATACCGATTTAGGCTTGTCTGTCCGCCTGTCTGTTTCCTGCGTTCAACGTACAGGTCGCAATTTTCCAAGATATTTTGTCGGAATTTCGTACACTGACGTGTTTTGGCTCAATGACGAACGCCATTGAAAACGATTCGGATCGGTCCACTCTTTCGATCGCTTCATTATATGAATAACTGTGTTAAGCGAAGTATTGTGGTGTATTTAATGCTTTCCCCCTTCCACAAGCGATTATAACAAGGAAGCAGTTGCACTGGGCTTACCTTGAAATTTTTAATATCGATTAGCCGTAGATAACTCACTCGATATATATCGACATTCGATCAGAAATCATATTGGCATCATGGCATCATCTCATAGATATCATTGTATTAAAAATTTTTTAAATAGGACGTAGTTAGTACAACAACACGAACGATTATTTTTATCAAGGTATACTTAGCATTTGAACTCCGCTATATGTGATCTCTTCAAAATATTGTACCATCAATATGTAGTTTATTTAAGCTATGAAAAAGTCGAATTCGTAACTTAAAGTCATCGAATGACGTCAATTATACTCCGTTGATCAAATCAAGTGAGCAGTGGCATCCGATTTTCCAAGATTGCTGATTACGACACGAAAGTGAAGGGACGTGAAAACGCCTATACAAGGCATTTATAACAAGGCGTCTGTCCTGATCCCTGCAATTATTTTTATTAGCCTTGGCGGTAGAGAAAGTGCAACGCATTTTCTGGACTCAGCTCAGCTTCACAAACTATTTCGTTTCGAGTGGGGGTAGCTTGTTGAAATGCCTGTCGAAACTTTGTGGTTTCGAAGTGAAATAGTCATCGATCCATTTTTGTACATCTTCACCTTTTGTAAGCTAGTGACCTGTTAAACATGACTGCATAAATCTGAACCATTAAAATTATACCCTACAAACATCAATGTCAAAGTTATGTATGGTTGAAATTTCGGAAGCAGTAAATATGTAGGAGAAAACTTATTAGTACACGCAATAATGGCGAATTCAAGATACAAAGATGGAAATATGTTTAAATATAAACATGAATCAGTTACGAATTAAAAAAAAGAAAAAAAAAAAAAAGATTTATCTCAAGAACCACAATCAAAATACAAATGTTTTCTTCCGCCATTAGTCACTTTTAAGTTTAAATTTGCAAACCATATGATATGATATTTAACGTTGCGCATTGTGCGAAAAAGAGCAGCGGGAATTTTTAAAAACATATTTTTTGTTTTTTTAAAATAACCCAAAAGAACGTAGAGAGGGACAGACAAGCTTAAATCGGTATAATAAAGGTTAGGTCTATCTCAAGTCCTTCTGGATATTGCATGCATCCGAATAAACTATGATACCCTTGTAGCACAAGTGGTGTAGGGTATAACAATTTTTGATATAATTTATTTGTACCCACTTATGTGGATGAACCCGACAAATTGTAGTGAATAGCGAAAATGCTGATCTGAATCTCTCAAAAAAAAAAAAAAAGCCTCGCATCGGCCAACATTAGCGTCCGTTTAAGTAAAGGAAAGTCAAAATAATCATAAAGCTGTGAATTTAGCGAATATTTCTCGTTACACGTTTTCCCTAACTCTCTTTGTATAGGTTTTTGTGTTTTCACGAAACGTTTTTACCTTTTCACAAATTAAAAAAAATAAGTAAATTATATTTGACTGAGGGCGAATCTCACCATCTCCACTATCATTCATTTACCACGCTGCCAGTCCTTTGGTCAATTCTCAATATCAACCTGTGTGCAAGAATTTCCAATATTTCTACTAAATTTCAACTCGATTTTATCGCTTTTCTGAGCAGCAGAATGTCAAGAACGTATGCCATATAGACGGAGAGATATGGCTAGATTGTTTTTTCCTCTCTTCTTTCTGACAGTCACCGTGTTACACAAATAGAGGGCATACCCTGAGTGATTGTTTATATATATACATAGTTTTCATAAGGCCTCTGAAGCTTCCTATTAGGTATTGCCAACATTATGACGAAATGGGTGGGTATAAAAAAAAAGTGTCAGATGTGTGCAGATATTTTTCCTCAGGTTCATGAAAATATCTCAGTTGCATGAAAATATCTCAAGAATTCCGATCTGTCGCTTAAACGCAAATTTACGTGGACAGACAATAGACGCAGACAATAGACGGGCAGACGGACTGAAATCAATTCAGGTTACGATTCTGAATCGAGCGGTATAATAAAAGTTGGGTCTATTTTAAGCCCTTCTGCGTGTTACATACGCCCGCACTAACTCAATATACCATGTACCCCAAGTGGTGTAGGGTATGGATGGTTGTATATGGTAGACAGATAGACATGGCGTTTACGAGGCTTGATATAAGAGCATTTTAACAAAATACGCAAACAGTTACCACATTTCTGAATCGATTAGGAAATAGATTAAGAAATCAATGTAAGAGTCTGGCGTAAGGTTTTTGACATAAGTATTCGCCGAGGCAAGCAACCACGACAAAGACTTACTTGAATTATGTTTATTGAAACGTTTCGACGAGGTAATCAGCTCACATTTGCGAGTATATCGTATTTATTATATGCAAGATAAGGAACTGAATCGCATGGCCATGAAAGCGATAGCAAAATTGACATGAGTTCCACTAATTTACAATTTCGAAGAGAAATTGCAAGTCAAATGCGAAGCTTGTGTAATAACACATCGTGTGTGAGACATGGTCTCTAAACGAGCAATTAACATTATTTTAGAAGGTGTGAACCCCTTTGTATGTGTTAAAGAGAATTTAAGAACGTCCGTTTTCCTATTGTTGCTATTGTTGTTGTATATTGATTAAGTTGATTGATTGCTGTTTAGTGGGGAAACATCAATCTCTCCGTGAAAAAAAATTTGATGATTTGTTTGAATCGAAATGATCCGGACGCCGATAATGCTGATCGTAGTAAACTCTTAAAAGGGGGCTTTAAGAAAAATCTTGTAGATTATTCTCGATGATCGAGAAATGAAGAGGCAAAAATTGCAAATTGCAGTATACTTCAGATTTGGCCAACAGGGGCTATTGTCTGTTTGCAAATTCCGGAAAGATATTTCCTAGAAGAATATTTGGATCAAATCCGTGAATTGAAGCGTACTTTATCATTCTATACAAGAGGGATCGACTTTTGGACTAACTGTATTGATTGATGAATAAAGCAAGATTTAAAAAATAAATACTTTCGTTGTCTTGGGACTTTTTGACCAATGGCTAATATTACGACACGATAGCGCTAGTGGTTCCACGTATTCACTGCAAGATTTAATGTCTCGATGAAAATGTAATTCAAATCCGAAAAGTGACTAACGAACGACATTTCGATCATCGGCTTTTTTGTTATTGCTTTCTACGAGACGATTGGCAAGGCGATTGGCGATCAAGCTTTATACAGGGTCACTGTGAAAGTAATTCTTTACTTCAAGCATGGATGAGATAGATAAGATAGTTATATCCGGGTAAGTCGGTGTAAGTTTGAAAGCTTATAAATAAAATTAATGTAATCATGATAGTAGGTCGCTTAGACCTGAATCGCCAACTTTCACAACCGGATGAATTTCTTTTGAGCTTTTTTCTAAGCTATTAATCCGTTTCGAACTTTCACATACCCTTTCGCTCTTACATCCGTTCCAATAAAGTTATTCATTGCGCGCGTATACTGATAATATCAGATTTATTGCCCCTCGTTGTTCTATAACTATGAGAACAAACATGTTAGTGACTTTCGTCAATCTAAAGCGAATCATTGATATCTCTTTCTTTGGATCCATGCATTGGAATTCCAAAATATGATGCAAGTATTTTTAAAAGCAATTTCTAGGAGAAAAGAAAGAACTGAAGTTTTTAAAAATTCAATATTTTTCTCTATTGTAGATATGTTGGCACGCAGCACATGTGTCATTCATTTCACTGAAATTTCAGATCATTGTCACAACAAATGCTTAAATCGAGCTACAGATCGGATAAAAAAAATATAAATTATAGTCTTCTATTTAAATGTCATAGGCACGATATTGTCCATCAATTGCAAGTCATTAATTAGAAAAGTTTCTATATAGATTATTACACGACGACTTACGTCAGTATTCCAATAATAGATGACGAACAGATCGATTAAAGGAGTAGTGAGGATTAAAATCAACTTGGAAGTTTGCTGCTGAGCAATAACCGTATAGCCAACCTTTGATTTTTCTGTATCCGATTTTGAAATAACACGGTTCATCAATAAAAGTATACTTTTTTTTTATACGAATTTTTTACTCTAGAAAAAATCCCACAAAAAACTCCTCTTAATTGAAATTTTTTTTTGACAATGTCTTATCGACACTTATGTGTACGGCAGCAAAATACAATTGAAGAATCAGAAGTTGGTGGGTGTATGTCCATATTTATGTTAACGACTTGGTTCATGACGGGGAATACCTGAATTTTATGATGACTTTTTCCTTTATCTCGTTGTTCTTCAACTTGAACACAGCATATCGCTAGTCAATTTTTATTTCGTGTAGTGTGCAATAATTAGTTTTAATAAAGTTCTAAAAATTGATGTCTTTTACTTCGAGGGTGAAATTTCCCGTATAACCGATTGATTGCAACGTTGATTCCTATTCTCAATTTCAATTTGTATATATGTTACAAAACGACTGAATTTTCACTTTATTTTATTTTTTTTGTTTTTGTGTAATTGCGTACTTTTTTTGCACGGTTTTTTAGGGATATATTAAGTGTTTTTTCATTTTAGACGATTTTTTAAAGTTGTGTAACATAAGCCCGAATTTACCATATGCCGCATGTATTTTTTTACATAATTTTTTTTTGCACGGTTTCTGAGGATCGTATATACCGTGTAAAAAAAGACTTGGGGGCATATAGTTTATGGCAAATGTAGTGTCGTGCAAATAGAAGCTAGTAAGAAAATTATATTCGGCGCAAAAAATATGGAAAGCAAAAGTGTTCTCAGTTTTTGTAGCATAAACGTGTGGGCGCAAGTAGGCGTGTCCTTTGACCGATTTTGGTCATTTTCGAATGCTTTTGCAAATTTGTATGCGATATTTTAATCTTTGCAAATGAAGGAATGTATACTACAGACACTATACAGACGGACAGACACTTAAGTGCATTCTCAAATTTAACATTGATCAAGAATATATGGACTTTGTGAAGTTACTGAAGCTTGCTTCTGTGCATTGTAAACGTTTTGGCAAAAAAATTAAATTATGAAACACTGTAATATTGGGTAGGTAGGCGTGGTCAATTTTAGCACCATCCATACAAAACATGTTCAAATTTTTATAGTTTTCTCTGTTGTAATTTGTGAGCAGTGAGCAAAAAAACAATTTTTTATACCATTTGGAGAATAGAGGTATTCTCAATTTACGTGGGAGTCAGTATAGGCGTGTGCCATTTTCAATACCAATGTACGTACAGGAACTTCCCATGCGTCTGCAAAATTTGAAGGCGATAGCTTTGTTTTTACGACCAGGCGAATTTTTACAATATATATTACACAGAAGGACAGAGGGACATGCTTAAATCTATTCAAAATTTGGTGCTGACCATGAATACATATACATTGCAGGCTCTTTGAAGCTAACTTCTGAGCGATGCAAACTTTTTGACAAAATGAATAAATTTCCTCGTCCTTCGGTGACGAGTATAAGAAACGTAGCAAAGTCTCATACATTGGCGCTAAGTACAAATAATAAGTTGTAGTAATGCTTCTTTACGCTCAATTTATTATACATAAATAATGCAATGCTTACACATGTAGACTTATGTCATTTCATTTTTCGCTTTTACTATGCTAATGGACTGACTATTAAGCTTAGTCATTTAGTCAGTCAGTCTAGCAATTCTGTCATATTTTGTATAATTTGCATTCTTTTCTTTTAACACAAATTGTCTTCTTCTTTTTTTTTTTATTTTTATTTTTTTTACATAATTAGATTACAAGAATTTTTGTGTATTTAACGGAGGCTTTTGTTTTATACTCACCCTAGATATAAAATAAATAAAAGTTTATTCACTTAGTTCCAATGTTTTGCAACATCCAGAATCGTCATAAAATTGTGTATATTCTTGATTAGTATTAAATGTAAATCAACTTAGGCGTTGTGTCCCTCTGTCTATTATGTAAATTGATATTTGTTTGTTTGTGTGTTTTTTTTGTTTTTCAATATTTTAAAAGAAAAATGGGGTGAGTATAAGAGATTCGACCACAGCTCTATATATAAAGATTTGTATGATTTATAAGGTGCACGACGATGTACGTGACCAATTAGATGTAATAAGCTAATAAGCTATAAGGTATTGTAATCAATATATGCCTTATTTGTCATTAGCATGTTTCTCACTTTTATTCTATTTTTATTTTTCTGCCATATGCTTATCAACAATCAAGTCTTATCATCTACATTTAATAAAATATTTTTTCTTTTACGCGTCATCATTGCCAATATGACTGACGTAAGCTAAAGTCATTGCGAGATTTCCCAGGCGTCACAATGTTATTCATTTTTTGAGTGAATCCATTCTTAAATTTTCAAAATTTTCAATTTTCTTTGCGAATCTCTTCATATTATGTTTCGAAATTTCATCTCAATTATCTGAATTTCAAAAAGTTGTTAAAAATATTTCCTGGTTTAGCTTATTTGAAAGGTATTTGCATATAGATTCGTAAGGTGTCCACGGAAATATTTTATGTTTCTTAATATGGACGGTGTACGCTTCCAAATCCAACTATATCTTCATTTTAAATATTTAATAGATCTCTGTTAAGAGATATGGTAGATGTCTTTGCTATTTATCTTCATCCCCTTTTTTTGAATCAAGCTTTTTAGAACCAAGTTAAGAAAGTTAGCAGAAAAAGATTGTCGGACATGAAAAGATAAAATGATATAAAAGAAAGTGATTAAGCATTCGAAGTACAATTGTTACGATCTTGCCATTGATCACTTTTGTAGTGTTATCAAAGCCTAAATAAAAGCTTATCTACTCTGCTAAGGAAGGTGTTGAATGTTACTTGGGGTGTACCAAAAACTTGTCTGTTCTGCTAAGGAAGATTTTGAATATTACTTAAGGCATATGAAACTTTCCTAACTGAAGGCTTATCTACTCAGCTAAGAAAGGTATTGAGTGTTACTTAAGATATATGAAAGCTTTCCTAACTGAAGGCTTATCTACTCAGTCAAGAAAGGGACTAAGTGTTACTTAAGATATATGAAAGCTTTCCTAAATAAAATCTTATCTGCTCTGCTAAGGAAGGTTCTAAATGTTAGTTGAGACCTCTATAAAGGCTGAAAGCTGCTAAGAAAGGTTTGGAGTATTACTTGGGGTGTATCAAAGACTTATCTACCCTGCTAAGGAAGGTGCTGAATGGTGCTTGGGGTGTATCAAAGACTTATCGGCTCTGCTAAGGAAAATTTTGAATATTACATATAAGGTAAGTGAAAACTTTCCTAAATAAAGGCTTATCTACCTTGCTAAGGAAAGTTCCAACATTATTTGAGGTATAACAACAAAGCCTTTCGCAAAACATGAGCTGAAGAAAATGCCGAATAACACAACAACAACAGATGAGAGGTGCTTCTGAAAGCACCTGAGTGCAGGACTGACAGTCTGATAAAGATAAACAGTTTAGATATGTAGATGACTTTTCATGCATTAATTTGTCTCGTGCCTCGAGTTTTGTTTTTCTTCTTTTTTTTTTTTCTATATATGGGTTACGTGTTAGATAAAGTTTTTCTTTAGGTCTCATAAGGTTTCAATAAAAACAAATTCAGACTTTCTGTTCATTTATTTTATCTATTTCTGTTTATTGTACATTACATTACTTGTGGTGTAAAGGTATATTAAATTTGTACGGATGTTTATAATACACAGAAGCAGTTAGATAAGAGATAGATTTACACTTCATTACATCGATCAATTCAGAAGCATTTTCTGAATCGATTTAAGTTTGCATGTCTATCCATCTGTCTGTCCATCTAATTTTTTGTGTTCAACTTATAAGTTGCTATTTTTTAATATATTTAGGTCGGTGATTTGGTATACCGACGGGATCTACCCCATGGATGAAGGCTATTAAAAATGATTTGGATCGGAGCACTTATTCGAACAACTTCCTTATCATGACTTATTTTGAAAGGTGGTTATAAGAATAAGTGTATTAAGCGAAATTAATGACGCGCACCAAAGACCACATAATTTCAGCGATTTTCTATTTGAATCGCTATCCTT
This sequence comes from Glossina morsitans morsitans, assembly GCA_001077435.1. Classification (NCBI taxonomy): domain Eukaryota; kingdom Metazoa; phylum Arthropoda; class Insecta; order Diptera; family Glossinidae; genus Glossina; species Glossina morsitans. Next base: position 40,885 of record CCAG010001014.1, on the reverse strand, counting down.
CTAAAGGCATCTAAGCTATGCTGTATGCTATGCAGAAGAGTTTTACAGCAAACGACAGATGACGAAAGCGATGCTTAATGTTAAACGGTATAATATAAATATTCCTTTCTTTTTAAGATGGTCGTTCCTGCATATTTCTATGTGTTACAAATCGAATGAGAGATTTAATGCATCGGAATTGTTTAGAATATGAAAAAAATCTTTGCACAATGTTTTACTAAAAAGCAAACAGAAACATTCACATCTCACTGATAACTTTAACAAAACAAGCACAACTTAAGCACGTACATATGTGCTATTGATTATGGAAATAGTCTAAGTAAAGCAGCTAAAAAAAAAATAATAAATAAATAAATAAATAAATAAATTTTATGACACGTTTTCACTCAAAGTAAAGAAAATTTTCATTTTAAAGGTTCCGTTAATGCATAATTTGAGCACTTTCCTAATTGGAAAAACTTAGGATCGTGGGAGAGGAAAGGCCAAGATGAGGGACGATACGTTTCTTGACAACCAACAACCCGACCCCAATAGTGATGTGAGTTCAAATAATGATTTTTTGAAAAAAATGAAGAAAAAGGGATATAACGCAGTGCACTGGATCTCAGCAATGCATTGATTTGACATTTCCGAAAAAAAAAAAAAAATTCAAAACTTAAGTTGCTTTCGAGTTCATGAACGTTCACGCGAATTACGCGAGTTACTTTAATATCTGAGGCTTGTTAGGTTTTTTATGACAATAAGTCATTCCCATCATTTAGCATATACAAATCTTTTGAGTAAAAGAAGAAGAAGAAGAAGAAGAAGAAGAAGAAGAAGAAGAAGAAGAAGAAGAGGAAGCTTAAGAAACATTTACCAAAATGCTTTCGAGTCTAATATATATTTAATATCACAGTTATCGGAGTTTAATTAATTAATGATTCTGTAAGCAACGATTCTAGACATATATAGTAAAAAAAAAACACACACACACACAGAAGTAAATATTTATTAGATGTGTTCACATAAGCTTACTTAACTCGCATCTTAAATAACTGCTGACAGAATAAATGTTTACTCTTTAAATATTATGGCAATAAAGCCGAAAAAGGTGAGAAATATTTGTAAACACACATGACAGTTATGTTTTATTACAACAATTTATTGCCTAACGATATTTAAGAGCAACGGCTTACCCATAACAAAAGTGCTCATCTGGAAGTTCACTCAAACTGAAGGCCTAATCAAAGAGAAGCGATTAAGATTGATTTTGCCAAAGCCTTTACTTTAATCGAAAGATTACTTGAATCTCTCCATGGCTGGACAATGCTCATCTGGAAGCTCACTCAAACTGAAGGTCCAATCAAGGAGAAGCGGTTAAGATTGATTTTGCCAAAGCCTTTACTTTCATCGAAAGATTACTTGAAGCTCTCCATGATTGGTCAATGGCTTAGGGTCATTACATATTCTTTAATGCTAGCTGTGCTCTAAAGGCACGATTTATGATTTTGTTCAACCTAAAGAAAGCAACCAATTGAAGGCTTAATCTTTCGGCCAAAGTGCTGTCATACTGGCCCAACCTTGATAGGATGAAATTTTCTGATATTTTGATTGATTTTGATAGAACGCGAATTAAATTGCGCTTAGTTTCAAAAGAGAATCGGAACTGATTAGAGAGCGGCAGTGGAATATATCACCAGGAGGTAATTTATAAAAAAGTGTAGTTTAACGGGTAAACGGGACAAGTACTATTTAAGGGCTACGAAACGTATCGTTATAGAATATTAGTGACGGCCTTGTCAGTCAAGTTTTGTCATGCGGTCCACCTTACTTAAGATAATCCGACAATTAATTTTCTCGTCCAGTTGGCTTTGCGATAAACTCCAAACTTCGAGAAAATTTACCCGTCGAAGGCAATCAGCCACATTAAGGTTAATATCAAAAAACTAAAAAAAAAAAAAAAAATATCAAGCAAGTGCTTTTGGCTGGCATTACGAGCGAAGAAGGTTACAGAGTGGGTCCTGACCCTATTGAATCTCCATCGGCTTTGAAAAGTGCGTCGATTTTTACTACTCCTCCTGGTTACGTAATAAGCACTGGTCTTGAAACGTTAGCGGTTGGAAGTTAAACTAAATCGATAATTGGCTGTACTGCAGAAGAGATGTTGTGGCAGATAAGTGCTTTGTCTGGAATGGCTAACTGGTCATGGCTGTCAGTACGAACGGACAGCGTGGCACGTCGAGCAAGTATTATTCAGTTGTCCAAAATTTGAGGCATTTGGGCGACATAGATGGTGGGAACACAAGATATGTAGTAGTATGGTCGACCACCTGGAAATCTACAGTCAGGTCAACAGGTTTGTCAAAAAGATGCTGCTTGGATTGCGCCGCTTAGAGAGGTATCGGCTGGAGGGAAGTGGAGATGGAAACCGTTAGGCTAGTCCACTAAGGGCTCACCAAACGCAGAGCACCAATTGCAACCATCCCGAGCCCGCGAATTGGTACCGGTGGTATAGCAGTAGTGGTCTCGCAGAGAAGAATGGGTTTTAAGGAAAGGTGTGTGCGGTGGAGGGGGGGGGGGGGGAGGTTTTTAATACATAGGCGCCATGGATAGCGAATCGTGCATGCTGCTGATACGGTCTACGAGTATCTTTCGAAGACTTCTATGTCCAGCTCGCATAACAAACACACGCACACATATAATATACTATATATATACAAATATACATATAGTTATACATAGCTAATTTTAAAACCTGCCTTTAAATATCCAGTGAATTTGTAAAAAAAAATTTCCGTTTGCCTTTTATTTGATTTTAAAATTTTTTTAGAGAATTTCCTTTAATTTTGCTAGTAAAACCATTCCTTTTCGCTGATTCAATATAATCCTTAAGAGCCTTTTATATCCTGGTGATTTGCTAAAAATAATTCTTCATTATCTGATTACTGTGAACAGGCTTTAAATAAAGGAAATGTCGGAGATGAATGTGGAATGAGGGAGAGACATAGTAGACGACTTTGTTAAATTAAGTGATAAGAGTGCAAGCATATATGTAAAAAAAAATTCGCTCCTCCCAGCATCATCATGATGGCAATAATGACGTCATAAGCATAAAATCGATAGCAAACACTACCTAAGCAGCAGAAATTCTCGCAATGAAAGTTCTAAGTAATTTTTTTTTTTTTTTTTTTTTTGTATATATATAGACATACGTGGTCGGTTATAAAAATTTTGCTTAAACTTGTTACAAATATTTCTACCACATATGTGAATATTGATTACCTTCATTCATTTCACTGCTTGTTACCGAATTAATTTAAAGGTCAATGACACCTTAGTTTAGTTTGCTGCGAGCAAATTTGATATGATTTTCGAATTTTATGTTCCACGAAGGGATTGTAGCATATTTCTGATATGATGATAAAGTGAAATTTTACTGCTTTTCCAAAAGAGTTCAGTTCCATGCATGTTTGTGAACGTATCAAAAGTAATGGAAAGGTACGATGTTCCTATTCCATACTCTTTTGCAACCTTGAAATGATTATGTCGTTATGATCGGAGAATCGAGGAAGCCACTTGAGTCAAATTCCTGATGGGATATTTCAAATTTTGTAAACACAATCTGAGGCGAAATGTTCGCATAATGAACACGTGTACGGTTCCTTAATAATCTAGTGCTCGCATATGGTTATGACTACAATGGTTAAAATGTGACTAAAATGGAGAGAGAGTTACGCACGCATTTTCCATAAATATGATTATATTAAATTAATGAATGGTCAACTTCAAGCGTTAGCCTTCCGTCCTATTTCCTCTTTTTTTTTATGCTTTTAATTTTAATTGTGTGACCAAAAAATAGAGTGAAAAAATCTTTATTTATTTTCACTCAAACTCAAATTACATTCCCTTACTAACCTATGGCCCGGCGGAAGGGATTCATTCATAGCGCACAACACCATCTATTAACAACTTATTTATTAACTTTGGCGCAGTTTTTTCGCTCTTGGTTCACCTTTTGCACGATATTCGCTCGATTGATTATTTCTTCCGCATCTTCGGTAATGATGTTTTCCATGATGGCCTGATAGTCTGAAGACATTGCTTCACAGACATAATAAAAATGGAAATATTTTGTAACATAAGGCGGGTGTGGTTGGATTTTAACTTGTCTTCATTGCGATTTATGCGTAACGAGTAAAAAGCCCCGAAAGCAGAGAAGTTCTTAGTTTAGATTGCACTGTAAGCGTGTCCCTTGAAGATCGATTTGGACCATTTTCAACACCAATCTGCTTGCAAGAACAGTCAATAGTTGAGTTTTTGCAGCCACGGGAATGTCTGCAACAGACATCACCCAGATGGATATGTTGAGCTTATACGGATTCATGGAACATCCAGAAGGTGTAAAAATATTCCTAACTTTTCGATCGGTTCCGAATCATTTTCGAAATTCTTTAAAGCTCATGTGTCGGTATGTCTATCCATCTGTCTGGTGTCGTCTGTACATGCACTTTTGGTCGTAGCTAGAAGCAAGACGAAAGGAAACGATTACTCTTATTATTATATAAGGCTTAATAAAGCCTTGGAAAAAATTTTGCCTATTCAATCAAGATCAAGCCATATTATAGTGTGCGTGAGAGGTGAAAAAAAATGTATAGGAATGGAATTCAATCGACAGTAGTTACGTTTCGGTATATGTGTTATATAAGCGATAAAACTTTGGAAGATCTGTGAAAATTATGTCTCTGTGGTGAAGATATGTTTTATCAAAGTCAAACTTTTTGCTCCTTTCCCCTTCGGAAATTTCATTGTTAAGGACGACATGCGTCATTATCTGATCGACTTGTTTATGAAATTGTGGAACACTGGCATAACTAAACCTTGACAAAAAAACCCTGTTGAACCAGTTTCTTAAGGTTGGATATAAACTGAAACTGGATGCTTTCGGGAATCATAGGAAATGGCAGTGAAAAATTTAATGGAATCAATTTTCCATCGGCGAATCGCTAGTGAAAACAAACGAAATAAAACCATTTGAATGAAATTTGGTTCATGCGTGAAAAATGGACATAGACGAAGACGGATGAAGTTGCGGGCTGCCTAAACGAGAAGCGTAGAGAATTGATCGATAGGGAACACGACCACCATACATAACTTTTATGATTCGACAAAAATTGAGAGAGCTTGCCTTGAATATGTATATACATATATATATATAGATATATATATATATATATGTATCCATTGCGTACAAATCGTGACTTGTCTTGTCAAAATGGCAAGTTCCGCGATCTGTGCAGGACTCCTTTCATGGTGTAAAGCGAAACAAAAATGATGAAAGATGAGAATTATTTGGTTTAGTTTTTCGCCCAGAAATCTTAAAAGTTCTACAATGATAGCATAACGATGTCTAAAGAAAAAGGCCACAAGGCTATCGCTTAAAATGGCTTGATAAACTGCGTTTAAAACATACGCGAAATGTGTTTGAATTTTGGTCGATAAGTTAAACCGCAAGGCGGCTATAGCCTTTTCTAATTGGCTATGCTTTATTAATTTTTTTTTTTTTTTTTTTTTTTTTTAATTAACGTTTTTAATTTGTTTGTTTAAATTTAAATCTGTTCTGTTAACTTAATTAATTTTTTACTTGGACCGTGGGCGGTTCACTTTTCATTTAACAGATTTAAAATGTAATGTTTTCTTATTACCACAAGTGAAAATCAATTTTAGCTACATTTTAACTTTTTCAAGTGAAACAACAACAACAACAGCAACAATAAATCGAAAGACAGCTGCATTTGCTCAATAACGACTTAGTAATGACTTACCTATAAATATGGCATATATGTGGCATATATTTGCTCATAAATTTTATTTATTACCTGTTTAGACGAGTTGTACTTACTTCGGATCTATCCCGACTAGAACGTGTCGGTATTCTTTTCTCTTCGGCCTTCCAATTGCGCTAATATGCATGGATCCAATGAAATTGAGAGAAAGAGAGAGAGAGAGAGAGAGAGCAATACCTAAAGGAAATGCTCAAAATATCCATCCCTTTCAGTCTATTGGGTTAAGTTTAGAGTAATGAAAAAGATCGAGGAGGCATGGCTCTTCTCTATATACAATACTTACAAATAAGTCCATTATTTTCATTCAGGCAGAATGACTGATGATTAACTGAAGAAACTTTGAACGAACTTTTTAAATGAGCAAAGCTTATGGGTTAAAAGAGACATTATTCTTCTAACAAGTGTGTAATCAAGTCAAAAAGTATTAATTTGTTTGAATAGAGACGTCGAATACAGGATGACATGGGATTGAATAAGTCTTATGGGAAGAAGTTCCCCAAAATGTGCCCTATCCCATCTTTTCGTTTAAATGTGAAACGAACAAATTGATGGAAATTATTTTCATCAAATCATTATGATATTCTGAACTGTATATAGCATCATTTCGTCACTCTACGATTTTAGCAACGCAATCATTTTTAACTGATGCGTAAAGTAACAATGATTTAGTTTTAAATTAATTATTTTACCAACGACACTGGCTACTGACTCCCGACTACCAACCCTCGTAGCTAACTAAACATTTACCCTTAAAGACATCGTCTTATTTAATATGCTTAGAGAGCAAGCAATAGGCACGTACGGTGAGAGGGAAACAGAGTGTGAGAAAGGGGAAGAAGGAGAAAGAGAATAGAGCAGAATAAAAAGTGGAAACCATTTACTCACTCTCTTTCTCTCTCTCTCTCTCTCTCTCTCTCTCTCACCATCTCTATTTCTCTCCATCTGCCGTTTCAAAGAGCATCTGGCCTAATGCATGCGATATGAGCGGAATGCTCTTAACGATAATATATCACATCGGTAGTATATAAGGAGAAAAATATTCAGTTATTATTTAAACCTGTACTGAACTGATTCGCACACAGTAAACGGAGTAATAACGCCAACCGTGCGCCGTTTAAACCGAAAAGCACAAACTTTTGATTAATCAATACTTGGAAAAATAAATAAATTAAACATAAATCGCAACAACAACAACAACAAGCTCTGCTAACTTGCAAAGCCAACAATATTTAGTGGGGAATTAACGAACGGCGATTTATTACAAATTTACATTTACATATATATATATATATATATATATATATATGTAAAATAAAAAAAAAATGTATATTTTTCTTTTTTGAAACAAAAGATTCTTTCAAAAAATTATATTAAATAAAAAAAAGAAAAAAGTAACAATAGCGCAACAACCACAATAACAACAATAACAACAACACAACGTTGGTTAACATAAAGTGAATATTGTATTTGGAAAAATTTCTAAAGAGGTCACGAAATTAACATCCCTTTAACCGGTACAAGTGCTAATTGGAGCTTTTAGTCAAGAGAGGCACGACAAGAAGAAAATTTCACGCAAGTGCTAATTGGAGGTGACAGTCAAACAGTTAAACATCAAATAAGGAATAAATTTAATTAATAATATAACAACACTGTAAGAAGCTAAAGAAGACACCAAACACCAAAATTTTGCTTTCTCGTTTTTAGAACCTATCGTTTGTTCAATTATACCAAAGATTGATTTTACTGGAAATTTCAATGAATAGACGTAATAAGAATAGTGTATCAGGATTAACACCTACGCAAACGTATTATTTTATAATCATCAACCTGTACGTCAGAGAAGTAAAGAATTAAGAAACTTTTCCCCGCATATAAATAAATTTCGCAACAGAGTTGTGGAAAAGTTCACCAAGCATACCATCTAATCTACGTCACGGCACAACAAAGTTCTTAAGCAATAAGAACATTTCGATTAAAACTTTAATAATAGATAATAGCATATAGCAGAGGAACAGAACAAGACAAACGGAAGGAGTAGAAAAAAAAAAAAAAAAAAAAAACAACAACAACAACAACAACAACAAACAACATATACATTACATAGAGCTTTAATCAACGGCGTTTACGCCTTTCGCCTGCATTATGCGTCCATCGTTCTCAGCACTTCTATTTGTATATATCGTTTTAAACGTTACGTTAACTTCAAGATGCCAAGCTGCCACGGTACCGCATTTCCATGATAAAGAAGATGAAAGTTTCGTGGCAAATCCTTTTTATCATTCTAATCCCGAACTTGAAGATCTGTTTGCTCGATTCTTGAAAAATTATCCGAACCATGCCCAGGTTTACACTATTGGCCATTCAACGGAGGGACGACCATTACTTGTTTTGAAAATTTTCCAGCATCCACGTTACACTAATCTCTTAACACCATCCGTTAAGCTCGTTGCGAATATGCACGGCGACGAAGTAGTCGGTCGCCAGATGCTTATATATTTCGCGCAATATCTATTAATGAATTATCAAACAAATTTGGAAATATCGCAACTAATCAATAGTACGGACATTTATATTATGCCTTCCATGAATCCCGATGGCTTTCAAATCGCTCAGGTAATATATTATGTGAAGGGAAATTATTTAAAAAATAAAATATAAAAAAAAGTCCTCACTTTCAAGGTGACTTTGAAAATAAAAAAACGAATATATTTAGTTTTACCGTAAACCATAATATTGAAAAAATTTTCATTGAAAAATTAATCAAATCGGATTTTTAAAGTGAAATGTCTTGTCCTGTCTTTACTACATATTCGGCTCAAAATTAGTGCAGAGCTAATCGATGTGCCTTTTCATGTAATCCGAATGCATTCTGAAGATGTATTAGAAAAATTGAGATAAGAGATATGTTGGTGTAAACACAACTTACTGTCGGATATCGTATCAAAATTTCAAATTTTATCACAAATGTAATTTAATGCGGAAATCTATTGACCTGTATATACTGATCTACATGTTCGAATACAATGATCCGCTTGTAATAATGCACTTAAAAAATAAACAAAAGCACTACAGTGGGCTATAACTCACCATTAAATATCTTATACAACTCTCCAGATATTGATGTAACGACTTTTCGAAATGAGGCGTTATATGGGAAGTAATCGAAAAAGTGTTTCTATCTGAATTATGTTTTAAAACGCGTTCCAGTACATAGCAAAAACACATCAGTACACCAAATTTCATCCACACATCGTAAACATCAAATTTGACAGACGGACAGACAAGCTTGAATCGATTGAGAAAGTGATTCTGAATTGATCGCTATAATAAAAAAGGTCGTCTCATCTCAAGTTCTTCTAGATTTCGCAAGGCATCCGAACAAATTGGACCATTTAACTGTGTATGACGAGTGTACACGTCATTTCATCCGTCCTTATCATAATTTCCTTATTACAAATTTTATCATTTTGAATGTATATGTGTTCCCATTTATGTAATGTATTTTACAAAATATTTTTCTCATTTTGTCAAATCCATTGTCAATTCCATTACAATCTAATTTCATATTACATGTACTATGTGGTTGACGAGTATACTCGTCATCGCTCAAGAAGTCGACACAGTTAATGAGAGAATTAATATACTGTTGTACCACATGCGCTTTAGGGTATAATGATGCAAAATAACGACAACAAAGTTCATGTCAGATCCTTAAAGTTTTGATAGATTATATATATGGCTGCAATTTTTTACGATTATACGAATTCAGTGAAGTTTTGGTAAAAAACCAATCGATTGAAAACTTACAGTTGACACAAAAATCCAAATATGTCACGCTTGTGGCTAACTCTTGGAATAAATTCGTCGACTGTGAGTCACTTAGTAGATAAGAATCGCGACTATCAAGTCTATGTTCGCGGGCTCAAATCGCAAGTGAGATAGAGTAAACTACTGGTTGTAGCTGTAATGAGTGCTTACACTTATCGATTGGTCACTCATTCACTAAACTCCGTCCATCACTTTCTCTATCTTCTACACTTTACTCACTTCTCTCGGACCGTTATCGTGTTACACGAATAAGGGGGAATTGATCCATGTTATATATATATATATATATATATGTATATATGTATATATATTTAAAAAAATCATTTTTCATATATGAAAGAGAAATTTTTCGATAGCACTAAAGCATTTTGAATGACAGAAAGCTTATAAATTGGAAAGAATACAGTTATGCCGTTCGAATTTTCCTAAAAATGTAAAGCTCAGATGACGTATCAGATAAACATCTTGACACAAACAGAAAAGTTACTACGAGAGGGATGGAGAGATAGAAAGGTTGACAGAGATAGAGAGAGAGAGATAGAGAGAGAGAGAGAGAGAGATCGGGTAGAAATGAAGTGGTGAGGATCGACGTAGCTGTGTTAGTGGGTTGTCGCTTATTACAATGCGACATTCATTGCTGATCTGATCAGAGTTTTAACGAAAGAAGATTTATTTATTTATAATTGACACCTGTGACTTTAATTTCACCTTATATTTTGCACGCTATTGATATTCGAGTAAATTACATTTATTTGCAAGTAGAAGTTAAATTATTATTCGATGGCCTTTATTTATTCATACAAATCTCTGTATTGTTTGTTTGTCTATAGCACAAACAACAATTGCTGGCATAAATACATTAGTGTTTTTTTATTTTATTTTATTTTATTCATTTTTTTCATTATTATATAAAAAATATCCACTAAAGGTATTTATTCTCTTCATACGATTTTAAATTATTCGCAACATTATATGAATAATAGAATGCACGCGTTATTCTTTTCCATCAATGCATGATTAAAGTGTTATAAGCAAAAAAAAAAAAAAACAAAAGTGCTTGGCAAAGACCGAACCGAATCGCTTGTTATTGTCATCGTTGTTTTTAAGTTCAATTTCAAAATTCCAAATATATGAAAATGTGTTCATCCAAAAGTATCAGAAAGCATTGTGTATACGTAACATATGTTATGTTAAAAGTTATTAAGGCGTGTATCACTGCTAAAGCATAACGTTAATAACCCATAATCCTTGAGCACCTTGAACACCTACGACATTTCTCGCCCATCCAGCGCATCCGAAGAGCTATTTTTAGTTCCGATACGTAAATATTCCGAAGCACATGTCCAATTACATAGATTACAAATAAAAGGCAAAATAAGTAAAACGATTGTAGAAAACCGGTTTTTCATTGCGGCGATTATTTCCGTTTGCTAATTATGTGCAAGAGAATCTATGAATCGATTTCACTACCACCTGAACACACAAAAGATTAAGATCGATTGTAATGTCTCTTAGGCAAAGTCTTGAGATGATTGTTGCGTTGTCGCGTTTCGAATGAAATCTAATGCTTCTATGCGTTACATAAGGTTTAACAAACTGATTATAGAATCTTTCGTGGCTATGAAAACAAATCAAACGGAATTATGCTTAATAATGTTCTAAAAATTTGCATAAAGAGGGAAAGGAAGGAAATTTCATGTTATGCTCTTTGTATACGTAAATGTAATCATAACATAGAGTTAAAAGAAAGAAAGAAGAAGAAGAAAACTCTTACGTGTTCAAGATTGCAAGATGAGTTTTGCATATTGAATGTTTCCGCATGTTTACTCTTGCATTCATTTTAAACAGTTACTAAATAAATCGTCTAAAGTTATTTCATATACACATATATATAAAATATATAACATAAAAAAAAAAAAAAAAAATCTACGATCATGCGCCTAAAAAGCACAATTATTCAGATATGTCTTTGCTTGTTGTCTGTTTGCTATTGTGAGAGAATTTCATTTATTTCATGACTTTACAATGAAATCTATTAAATTGTTGTAATTGCTATGAATATATGTGTTTCTTTTTTTTTTTTTTTTTTGTCTTTTTTCCTATGTACAAGTTTGTTTACTCCATATACATAAATTAACAGCTTTTGTTTTGATTATTTTCTACAGCAAACAAAAAAAAAAAAACAAGTAAAAGTTATCTACATAGTCACCTGCTATGAAATGTTAATTGCAGTTCACTAAAACGCGCGAACATACACATATCTTCATGTGTGGTTCATTAAACTATAGTCAGTTTAAAAAAAATAATTAAAGCGGAGATAAATGAATTTTTCTAAAACAATATCATTCCATTGTTTTACTTTAATAGAGCAATGCATTTGTTGCAGTGTGTATGCACTGCTTATAAAATTTTTCAGGATGAAATTAAATTTTTATTCCTTAATTATTAACTAAATAACTAACTAATCATTGAAAAGCGCTAAGCCGCTTGAGTAAATCTTAAAAGAGAGTCGCTTGTGTTCTCCAAGACCATATAATAAAATGCTTTGCAACTTCAACACTTTCGCCGACACGAACACTGACTCTAGCATTTAAAATTTCAACGCCAATGGTCAATCATTTCATTTTACATAATTTTTCTTTACATTTTGTAATCATTATATAGATCAAAGTAATGACGAACTGATTCATTAGATACTTTCTTCATATACATACATACAAAGGTTGAGATATAATTTTCTTACAAAGATCACATATCATAACTTATTAATAATAATTTTTATATATATATATAAAGGTTAAGATATAATTTATTTACAAAGTATGTCTAATTTCAGATATCATAACTAATTATAATTAAAATTTTTCGTGTGAATGAATATGTGTTAAGTAGTTCGAAAACGGAAAGATCGACAGACCCAATTGCTAATTAGCTACTGGTTCATTGTAAGACTTTAGTTGAAAAGGCTTTTCACTTACTTAGGGAACCCGCCAACAGACAGACCGACAGACCGACAGACAAATACAAGTCAATTAAGAATATGCGTATTCTACTTTCAAATCCCTATCTCCTTCCTTTTGTAATCGCAAACGAATAAGAGATTTCTCGATTACATCAATTACTAACAACTTTAGCATACTGATCGAAAATCCAATGTTAACCAGTCATTGTAAAATTCATCATATCTTCGAACAAAGTTAATCCGTTCATAATTATTTTTTCATTTCTATCTTTAATAACTGGCTGATGATGAACGAGATAAGGAAAATGTATTGATTCCATACTCTTAGCACTCTTCTTCCATTTGAAGAAATATATCAAAATTGAACATTTTTCGATATCGTTATTCCGAGAATTTCTATTACAAACAATTAAAAACGCTATAGTCGGGCAAAATTGATTCTTAAATACCTGACGCTACGTCATCTAATACAGTTTTTCATATGTCGTCGCCATGAAATCCCATTACGTTGTAAAGGCTTATTTTCTCATTAAGAAGAGTCTGAAAGGAGAACCAATCTATTTAGTTCAAATTTAACGAGTAGGCAGACAGACAGACAGACCTAAATTGATTCATAAAATGGTTCTAAATTGATCGATATAAGCCAAGATGAGTCTGCTGTATGTTGTACATATCCGCCCAAGCTTAATATACTCTATACCACAAGTGGTGTAAACGCGCAAACTCTATATATAAATATATATATATATAAAACAAATGTACAAATTTTCTCGATATTTCAAAAATTAGGTTTTTCCTTCAAATTCGTTAATGTAATTCAAACCTGTTTTATTATAGTAGACAATGCCGTGCTATAATTACCTATAAAAGCAAATTTAGGTTTTTTAATGCCCACGATCAATGAGCGAGCATACACTAGACTTGTCACACAGGTTGTAACGTCCAGAAGTGCTCGTCAGAAACTTCGCTTAGCTAAATCTGTTTATTAGCCGATTAAAAAAATGTGATATTTTACATATATACTCTTACTTGGTGGTCATAAATTATATTCGAAATAAAACTGAATCCGACATGTCAACGTCAATGGGGAAACTACCTAATCCCAATGCCACACCCCTAACTGAAAAAGTAATGCACAAGTGTTATATACTCGTGAAGGTATCAATAATAGTATATGTAAAGGCAGAAGGCAGAGAGTGTTATGACCCTTCAATTTATAACAAAAAACTGATGAGAAACATTGTCAACTCTTGTTTTGATGGAAAATTGAGTAAACTGCATTTTCTTTTGTTCATCCATTCAATTACCAAGGCATTTATTAAACCGTTTGTATAGTTTCCATCAAAGTAGTCATCCCGTAGTGACACTACGTAATAATAAAAGAGAAAAGGAAAGAAAAGGAAATATATTAAGTGGATGATAGGTGTCCAAAATTCGTCTCGAAGTAATTATTATTTTCTTAGGCGATTACATTTTAATTTTTGGCCTTTTCTTTTTTGTTTTTTTTTTTGTAGTGTTTCTGGTTTAATCGACATATCATGCCTTTGGCATAATAATTAATAATTGTCTGTAAAGTGTTTTGCGACAAAATTGTTTCGTCATTATACGCTTTTGGCCTAACCAATAGTAAAATGGGAGAGAGAGTTTTAATCGGTTTAAAGCGGTTATTTTGTAACCTGCATTAAAAAAATTATTTTTACGTTTTCACTCTCATCTCGATTACACCTCTTAATTACAATTCGCATGAATAGCGTAGTAGATGAGAATCGCGAGTAAAGCAAGTTAGTGTTCACGGGTTCAAATCTCAAGTGCGATAAAGTGCATAACACTTGCCGATTGGATATACTGCCTAGGCTGGGGCCGGACTATCCCTATATCTTTTCTCTTTCATGACTTCCTTCTAACCATCGCGGTGTTATGCGTGATATGCTTTGAATGTTAGGCTGACCATTAAATGAAATTCTTAGCTTGCCTTCAATATAAAATATCACTACTTTTACCTGGTTGTTGTGTTTATAAGGGATCCTTATAAGTGGAAAGACCGAATAAATAGATTTATATCGTCCAAACTTGTCTCGATAAATTTGTAGGTGAAATCATTATATTGTACTTGCTGCCGTACGCTTATTTTGTGCAAGAAAGTCTATTGGATTAGGGAGGGTGCAATAAAGAAAAAAATCACCTCCCGCCCTTTCATCAAAATGTTCTGAACATTGTAGACATTGAAGACAAGAATACATAGCAATGCATCAGATAGTGGGCTTGCAGGCAGACACGCGATTCTGAATTACTTGATATCATAAAAAAGGTGGACCTGCGTTACACAACCTTGCCATAGACTGCGTAGAGTATAAATAATAACTAATACTAGGCTGAGAGAATAAAGTAAAACAAAGATGTATTTTAGAGAAATGAAACTTTGATATAAATATTTTGGTTTGTCCATCGATCAAGGCAGACATTTACTGAAGCAAACACCACAACTCACTTAAGCCTATATACATGAAATTGTGATGAGAATTTATTTCAAAGTACGTGGTATATGAAACCGTAGAACAATCGAATGCGTGATTTTGATCCTTTTTAACTTTCGATTTGCGAAAAATACCAAACAAAAAAAACAGCTATAAAGCAAGTAATGTTTCAAAATTTTCATGCCAAATAAGTAAACAAAATAATCCGCTTAAATAGAAGCAGGTATATATGCAAAATATCGGCTTTAAGAAGAGTCGCAGATGCTAAAAAGTTATACATTATTTTAAGAGTTTGTTATTTGGTTAATAAAATAAATAAGATTTTTGACGAGAAGCTCTCAAGAAGACGACTTAAAAATTGCCTTAAAAAGTTACTCTAAAATAAAAAAGGAATCACAAAGCTTTTGCATTCACAAAATTCCATGAGCGAACTTCTTTCCCCTTTTTTTGTTTCCTCACATATAATACATACACCCAGTTAAGTTAACTCGGCAGTTAGGATGTAAACTTATAAGACGTTCTAATTGAATTTTTTTTTTTTTTTTTTTTTTTTTTTTTTTTTTTTTTTTTATTATAAATATCGTATCGTCGATTAAATCATTTATACCTCTGCAACTGATGGCCGAGTCTGCCAAGCTAAATAACCGGAAGCGGGCAAAGCGAGTTTTCTCTTGTTTGCTTTTCACAAATTCGAGAGATTTCATTTAAACCACGCCTGGCCTAGATGTCTATACATATTTTTAGTTTTTTTTTAATTCATTTCAAGTTCAATGTTATTTTCAATTAAACAAAAAATGCCAATAAGGGATAACGATAACATACTCAGAGTTATTTGATGCTTTATAAATGTGAACGTTTCACGGCATCTTATTGCACGTTATGAACATGAAATTAATACTTTATGATGCATGTCTGTTGGGTAGAAAAAAAGAAAAGGGGCAACATTGTGGCATAGTGAAATGTTTGTAAGATAGAGAGAGAGAGAGAGAGAGAGAGAGTGAGAGAGGGGAAAAAAAAAGACAAGTGAAAGTCATTGCCAATTGCAAATTACACAATAAGTCCAAGTTTACGTTGAAATGTGACAAAAATACGAAAAAAAATAAAATAAAAAAAAAAAATAAATAAAAATCTTAAATAAAAATCTTAAATATATATGCCGATAAATGCAGTGGTGAGGAGGGTTAACTGTCAGATCAGTTTAAGTTATAATTAAAAATTCTCTTACAGGAGGGCAATTGCGAATCATTGCCCGATTATGTAGGCAGAAATAATGCGGCGGGCGAGGATTTAAATCGTGATTTTCCCGATCGTTTAGACAATGAGCATCACGCACAATTACGCACAGAAAAACGTCAACCCGAAACAGCAGCTGTAATAGACTTTATACTCAGTAAGCCGTTTATATTGTCGGCCAATTTCCATGGAGGGGCCGTAGTTGCCGGTTATCCATATGATAATTCCATGTAAGTTATAATAATTGCGAGCGCAAAAACAATGCATTGTGTGTTAAATTTGCTTTTATGCCTAAAATATTGATCAGAGCACATCATGAATGCTGTGAAGAAAGTGTAGCACCCGATGATATTGTCTTTAAGCATTTGGCCCATGCCTATGCTGATAATCATCCTTCTATGCGTCTTGGTAACAGTTGCAATGAAACATTTCCCGGTGGCATTACCAATGGTGCTAAATGGTACGAGCTAGATGGCGGCATGCAAGATTTCAATTATGTCTTCGCTAATTGCTTTGAGTTAACGATTGAGTTAACCTGTTGCAAATATCCATTAGCGGTAACGTTGCCCGATGAATGGGCGAGTAACAAACGCAGCCTGATGAATTTTGTAAAACAAGCCCATATTGGTATTAAAGGTTTAGTAAAAGATGTCAACGGTTATCCCATACACGATGCAAGAATTTTCGTTTCTGGCTTTGAAGGTAAAACAGTACGTACGACACAGCGTGGCGAATTCTGGCGTTTACTTGTACCCGGCATTTATGACGTACAAGCGATGGCTTTCGGGTATGCTTAACATATATATGTTTACATGTCTTCACAATTTTATAAGTGAGAGATATATTAATTAATATATACATACATGTTCAGGAAGTTTGCCTTACAGGAAATTTCGCATGAGATAAATTTTCTTTAAAACATTTAAAAAAGAAAGAAAGCGAAGCAAAAAGCTAAGATTACACAATACAGTATGTGCAAGCGTTAAAAGAAAATTATATTTTACTTCCAAGTAATAGCAGTGACGTTCGTTGATATTGTCACGGTTAGTGGATTATTTAACTGAGCGATTTCATAATCACTTTCAATGGCCTACTTGCAACCAGTAGATGAAATGATGCACAAGTTTTGTTACATTAAATTAGGTTATCCACGTACAACATGTGAAATATTGTCCGTGTAATACTAGTATTGTTGGAAAAAGTAGGAAGAGAAAAAAAGAAAAAAACCCATTTTACCGACTGCATAACCTGACATTGTAGCTACTATTGTGTGTACTCCCAACCCTGTTAGAAGTAATGAATATATAGTTGCGGATACTTTGTAAAAGTCATATGTCTTTTATCTCTTTTTATATATAACGCTGAGAAAGTGACTTAAAACAAATGGCAACAAATAGATTATTCACTTTCATTTCATATATTGGTTTAGATAGCCTGGAAGGAGCAATGCAATCGATCAGGTCAGCTATATTTTGAGAATATTTCACTAGACGCCTTACTTTCGACAATCATACCAAATTTCATTTTGGCGATTTTCAGCAAAAAAGTAGGTTATCGATCAAAACTTATGAACTGAACAGATATCACGACTTACATAGTATAACTATAGAACTTGATTTTTCTATATTCGTTTTCAAATACTTACTTATTACAGCTTCTAAGAAGCATTGAAATAATTTTCAAAAGTCTTATCCTGCTGTCTTCCTTCAGCGAAATTCATATAAGCAGTAAGGTAACGTCAAGTAAAAAAGTGTATTAACTGTACATGCATCTCTAGTCCATAGTTTTAGTTTAACATTAGCAGGGTTACGTTTCCATATAAAATCTTGATTAGTTCGTATTGAAACAAATCCATAGGGATAAGAATGTTCCTGATTAAGAAATTCATGTCTGTCCGAAAAGTTACGATAGATTAGGACTACTAATCCAAACAATTCAATTCCAATCAGGAATAATGTGAAGATGATAGCTTATAGTTAATCGCTAAGAATTGAATAAATTTCCCTTAAAATGTTGTTCAATTCAAAGAAGTGTATCAATGGGAATGATTAAAGCATATATTGAAACGATTTTCATAGGATTCGAACTTTCCAAATTTCAAAATCGTGCGCAATCATCGAATGGTATGCTCTCCTAGAAATAAATAAAATAGATTTACTAAGGCGTCTACCTATAAAATGAAGTAAGAAAAATTCCATCGTCTTTATCTTGAAGAAAACTTGGAAAAATGAAATTTCGTTACTTTATAAAACTAGGACGAGACTCTTACACGATTTTTGTCATTTCATAGCCATAGTCGCTCATAGAAATTTTTATACCCAATTGTGTTCGCAATTTTCTTTCTGATATGAATATACCGTTCCTTCGATTTGACATCAATCTGTAGGCGAATGTTTGCAACTTTATTCATTATAGGATCTCTGGTACTTTTTTTCTGGGTTGTTGCAAACATTTTGGGCAAAAACCAAACAAATGGGTACACACCTAACCTCAGAGGTATGCTCACGAAATCACTTGTACGAGCGAGGTAGACAATAAAAAATATTCAGCGATAATTGAATGTACGATGTATTGGTAAGAGCTCTGACACATACCTGCGTTTAAATAAATTTCCTGTACTGCAAGTTTGCAAGCTGTCCTTAATAAAAATTTTTTTTTTTTTGTTTTATTTACTTATTTTCTTGTCAAGACATATACGCACATATATTTATATGTAGAGCTTAAATATATTTCTTTCTCATTTATATATTTTTTATTTATTTATTTATTTATTTTTTTAGCTTTCAAAATAGTGAAGTGCAGAAAGTAGAAGTAACCAATGATAATGCTGTGGCGCAACGTGTGGACTTTACCTTATCGCCAATTAGCAACAACATTGATGGTATTAGCAGTTTTTATAGTCCTTTTTTTTTTAGACACTAAATTGCTTTAAGAAGTAATTTATTTAAATATATATATATATATATATCCATACATATATATATATATTTATATTCCAAATCATAGAGAAGATTATGTAAATATATATGTATACATAGACCTCATATAAACATATTTTCCTGTATATGTATACATGTATATGTTTGGTGAATTGTTTCATTTATAGCATATTTTTATTTTTGTTACTAATTTTTTTTTTTTATTTTTTAACCAAAAGATCAAAAACCCCTAACGAACAAAATAAGCATTAAAAAAAAAAGAAAAAAAAAATGAAGCACGCACATGCACATCTATATACATACATACATATATATATATATATATATATATGCAATCACAATTCATTCATTGATTCATTCATTTTACTGTTAGACTGTTTTGGCTTATAGATCGACACACAGCAGCTGCTAATGTTGTTGTTGTTGTTGTTTCTGCTGCTGAAATTGATTTTTAGCTTCATTTAGATTGTTCGCTCATTTTGGATGATATAGTTGCATTTGTATAGCATATTGTTCTCATATGCAATTTCGATATGATTGTAAACACCACCACCAACACAACCATCATCATCACCATCACCACCACCACCACCACCACCACCACCACCACCATCTCACTCATTACCGCCAAGACACTAGTTTAACTTGTTTAACCCACTGTCACAGAGAAATACGTAGACCTTCTTTTTTGTTCTGTTTTGTTGGCTTGGCTGCTTTATTTATATACATTTGTAACTTTTTTAATCGTAACTAACATTATTCCAAACGTGTTTCTGTTTTTTTTTTTTTATTATTATTATTATTATTTTTCATCTCAAATTCCGCTTTTGATTCTCACTTTTATTTATTTTTATATTTACACTTTTTACTTTTATCACAATATATATATATATATATATATATATATATATATTTCTATTTCTACAACTTTTTCTATATATGTAAAAGAAAGATATAAAAGAAAAGTAAAGACGAAAAAAAAAGTTCTTTTTCCAAATTTTTCAAATTTATAAACCCATGCATGTAAAATCATGTAAAAATTAATACCTAAACATACATGCATACATGATGACATGCATCAACTGCATACATAAATATGAATGACTACTACTACTACTACTACTACTACTACTACTACTAATACTACAACAACAACTACTACTACTATTCCTAATACTAATACTATCACTACCACATAAACTGATTAAATGTGATAAGTAAATCTCATTAAAATATAATAATAATAATAAATTTAAAACTAAACTTAAAGACAAGGGAAAAGAAAACGAAAGGAGAAGAGAAAGATAGAAGAAAGCAAGAGAGAAAGAAGAAAGGTTAAGAATGGGTTATCATCATATATCATCATCAGGTATTATTATATTTTGTTGCCTTATATTATTGTTGTTGTTATTATTGTTATTCTTTATTTTTTAAATAAATCTTCACGTTTATTAGTTCAGTTCTTCGAATTTATTTTTATTTTGCCGCTTCTTGCAAAGCAAGCAAGCAAGTTTCACAAATGATATTAAAAGAAAATAATCCAATCTAGTCTGAATTTCGATTTATATACACACATATATATATATATATATGTTAAATATATATATATATATATATATGTTTTTGTTGTTGTAATTTTTGAGAAATTCATACTAATTATTCTTTAATAAGTTTTGAGCCCATTAATAGAGATAGCGTATATCAGTACTCGATTGGCTCGTTATTTACGTTCCAGCATATTACTTTCAATTATATAATACATGGCCTGGTAAATATTACATAGTTTTAAATTGCTCTTATTATCTATGAACCGGTTAGTGAGAGGTTTTTATGCATTTGCGCGCGGTCAATTACTTTAAGACAATTAATTTAACTGGGTTAAGTAAAAAATGGATAAATCGAAAATGTTGCTGACAAATTTCAAAAATTCATTTGACGCATGTCTGCAATTGTTTTTTGTTTTTTTTTGTTTCTTTTTTTTTTTTTTTTTCTTTTGAAAAAACCATTTGTAGCAGCCAATCTAATTATATTTGTTATAGAGCGCATATTTGGATACTCACCGCCTCACCAAATTCTCTTATCAATTCCAAAGAGGGTGCCACTCTCTCTAAATAGTTTTAGTAAATATTAGGAAAAAAAAATATATATATATATATATCAAATATCATATCTCTCAAAATCTTACCCACTATCAAAAATGTATAGCTTTAAAGGACTCCTTATCAATATATGTATACTTCTGCTAAGGAAAACACTGAGAAGGAAAAGAATTATTTTACCTTCAAGTTATCATCAAATTTTGTTGTGCCTTGAAAGAAGTATCAGATATGCTCTGACGATCGCCAAAAAAAAAAAAAAATAGACCGGTATTCCGATATGCCGACAATAATCATTCTCTGATGTATAGAACAACGCAAAACTTATTCGCAAGTTTTGAGAATCCTTGGATTTAATCCATCACGGCAGACACTTGGAAACCTTTTTATTTTTTATTTGCTTTGGGGGTTTACGAAGGACTTTTAAATATTCCGATGGATTGTCAGAGCGGCTTATAAGTCCTGGTAAAAACCCATTGAAACTAGTGGCATCTTGTAAAGCACTTATTTATGAGGATTTCAAACTCGAACTGGATAATTGCACATACACACACATGTACACACATATATATATATATATATATATATTGCACTGCAAGTATTTTAATAGATGAAATGGTGAATAAAAATGGCAAAATTGCTCAAGATTGTCTATGTTGTATGAACGTTTCAGGACACGTGTGATACAAGCGAAATGAGAAGTTCTGTGTGCTCTCTCCTATACCTCGATAGTGAATATAAAACTTATTTTATTTTTGTAATTTTTTAGAATACGATTTCTTCTCCTGCTTCAACTTAGTTCAAACCTTGCATAGGCAGACTACTTCATTTTTTCTGTCCCCCGCCTATTGCCTCCCCTATTATAGCTCTAGAGCAGCTTTCTTTTCGAAGCCGAATTATAGAATATTTAAATTTAAAAGTCGAGTATCGGTCCTTTTGCACTAAAATCGATGATATCAAAATTGTACTGAGTTTTACATTTTAAGGTAGCTGTGAAAAACGTTTATTTTATCGGATTTTTGAAATGAAACGAAATGATATCCTCGGTGAGTATCCAATATTTATGTATCCTTTTTTTGCGAGTTTGTGTCGTTTCTTTCAAATTTTTCAAATCAAAAAGCAAAATGCATCAAAAGTACACAAAAATGCCTTCGTTTTATGTCCAAAATGTAATGCTCCGATCTCGTTGAATATTAAACGTTGTACGTGAAAAACCAAATCATTTAAATTGCGTAGTATTGCTTAGTATTTTTCGAACAAAACTTAACTTTAACTGATCCGTAACATGTTTGCTTATTCACCTTCATGCTTATCTGTAAACTTGTCCGATTAAAAGATGAAAATATTGATGATGTCCCCTATCTATGCTAAAAAACTGAAAAAAAAAAAAACAGATATAGACATTAAATGTCTCACACCGCCCTGAAGTTACTCGTATAATCACTTTTTACCGTCTAAGTACCGTATTCAGTTGCATGGTGTTCAAAAAATTACCCCATCTGATCCAAAGTTTTCGAACCAATTTAGAATATCGATGCGCTATTACTAAGGGAGTTCTTTTGCGAAATTTTGAAAATTATAAAATTTTTTCATATAATCATTTGTCAAAATGAGGGAAAGTGATCAAAAAAATGATCGGATCGGAATCATTTTTACTATCGTTCGTCATTGGGCCAAGACAACCTGGTGTACCTAATTTCATTAATATATCTTAAAATGACTACCTTTAGGTTGAACAAAAACATAGAAGACTGACAGACGGACAGACAAGCTTAGATCGGTATAATAAAAGATCCATCTATTTCAAGTCCGTACATACATTTCGCACACGACTTAATATATCAAGTGATGGTGTATGATGTAATTATGTAGCCCTTACCAAATCAGCTTTTCGATTTTTTTAATAACTTAACCCCTTAATATTTGCATGAATTACTTATCAGTTCAAATAGACAGGGCTTAAATCAATAATCAACTGATGTATGATACGCCAATCTACTTCTTCTTCTTCTTCGTTTTCTTCAGATGATGCATTGTGTTGAATATCAAATCTATCAAATTCGATTTTATATATAAAGATTTGTTCTACCCTTTCACAATATCATCGATTTACGATTTATCAGATCGAATATCGATTAGAGGATTCGAGGCCCAGAAACCCCCGTTAGGGAGAGATCTTTACGGCGAATCGAGATTATTCAAAAATATATGAAGAGAGCATTTTTAATCCTGTATGGGTTTTATTGTGCATATCTTCTCTCAATGCTGCGACAAAGCTGGACTCTAACAATAAAAATAGTATAAAATTAATTGATCAGATATTTGTGAAATTAATTTTTTTTTTTTTTTTTTTCGAGTAAACTTTTAAGCGATTAACTGAAGAGATTGATAATCTATTTTAATTTTTACAATTTGAAAATAAATAATACGAATACCAATGATAATCGTGTAAATATTATTCGAATACATTAAAACATTCCCGATTTATTCGATATATGGTGTGATTTTTGTAGATTTAATATTTTAAAGCAAAGTTACAAAGAGATTAAAGCGCAGTAATACATTGTCTGCTTGGGTTGGCTTTATTCCTAACTCTTCTTGCATTAAATGCAAATAAATTCCCCATAAATCAATAAACTGATCCGCTCTGATGATTATCATGTCAATTATAATCAATATATCTTTCGATAAAAAAGTCAAAAGACTTATATTTAGGTAAAAAAAAAATAAAAAAATAAAAATATATTCTCTACAGTGATAACGTAATCCCTCCAAAATACGATAATACGATAATAATGAAATGAGTCGAAGAGGCGAAATAATAACGAACGATTCATTTCTTTAAGTAATCGTCGAAGCAATTCTCATTGAACTTATCGAATCGTTAGACCCGGTAACTAACCAACTGTTTACCTCGTTAATGAAAAGTCGAAGCATCTAAAGTGTTTAACTGTGATTGGATGAAAAGGTGGTGCATTCAATTTGTGAGATCGGTCTTATCATAATATTTTCCATTTATGAATGCATTCAAAATTGACATAGAACCAGGCATAGAGCTGATTGCCTAAGTTCTAAGCATAAATCCCCCATTGCAGGTATTAAAAGCCCCACCCTTCATGCAACTCTCTTCTCTCAATCAAAAATTCATTCATTCTGAGACAAATTTAATACGAATTTAATGCGCATGGTTTCCCAATTGATTGCCTTTCGAATCTTATCGAAATACTAGCTTAAGTACTCAAAATCATTTACGTATTATTGCCACTACTACTATTATTATTATTGTTATTAATGTTATTATAATGAATTCCATCAGAGACATAAATTCTAAGACTCTAAGGTCTTAAAACACTAGCATCTAAGGCTTTAGCATCATCAGCATTTGAGATTTGAATCCGCTATCATTGAGTTCAGATCCTTTCCCTGCTCGGCCACTCAGGCGGATAACACTTTACCTAATTTTATATATATATATATGTTCGTTCACATGTATAGATGAATATTCGAAAATAGGAAAGAATCGAAATGTTGCCAAGAGATGACGAGCTGACAATTAGATGAATTGTTCTTAAACGATGCTCTGTTAACGGCATTGTACTGTATGCGTCTTAACGTAGCTCGCTGCTTAGAGATGCCTATGCAAGGGATGCCTTAAACTGTCTGTGTAAGCCTGTGATGGTGATTATCCTCTACTCCATTTTATTGGCTGTCATTCTAACTTACTTATTAATTATTTTGTTTATTTATTTATTTATTTATTTATTTATTTTTTAATTTCTCTCAATTAAATAATAATTTATTATATATAGCTTGTAATTTTTTTTTTAAAAAATATTTTCCTCCGCTTGTGTTTTCATTTGTACATGCAAAACAAATCAATTTAAACAAATCAAAAAACGTGATCATATTAATTATAATTATAACTTACATTTTATTATAAATATATTTTAAAATTGATATAAAATTAATTAAAAGCATAATTGTATTAACTTTAGCTATCAAACTATTACATGTTATTTAATAAAGTATATATAGAAAATGATTAAAAAGGAAAATACTAGAGAAAAAACAAAAAAAAAACCAACAACAAAAAAATATCAAAACAAACCAAGAACAACAAACTGCTAATAAATAAATTTTATTTAGCAATTGTAAAAAAAGAATAAAAAATTTCGTATTTTTATTTTTTAGATTTAATCATGATCATCATATATATTTTCTTTATTTATTTATTTTTATTTTTTTTTTTTCTTTCATTTGGTAATATTTTTTAGATTTTGATTTTTTTTTTTTTTGTATATATTAAATTTGTGGGATTATGGTAAAATATCTGAACATTTTTTGTTTTGTTTTGTTTTTATATTTGGGGTTGCTCTATATGTCTATCTGTGTAATGGGTTTATGGTTTCAATTTTTATTATTTTGGGTGTATCAATATTTATAAAATGCGATCGTTTTGTCATTTTCATTTATTTTATTTGCTTTATACTTCTCTCTATGAAAATATTATTTCATTTTTTCTCACACAATTCATTCACTAGAGGTGTTTTGTTATTTTTCATTCACAATTTTAGGTAATTTCCGTAAAGTAATAGTAGAACGTGCCGATAAAGCTGAGGATGTTGAGAAAAATGGTGGCTTTTTAACTTTGACAGAATTTGTACATCACAACTACGCTGCCATGAAAAAGTTTGTATATGACCTATGTATATAGATATATATCATCATATATATATATATATATATGATGTTGTTTTTATTTCCGAAATATATATTCTCATTGATCGAATAAGATAAGAAAAGCAAGGCGGGCGGGGGGAGTGGGTGGGAAGAGTGGTTTCAAGTTTCCCTTATACCTCAGAAAGCCTTTCAAGTCTCTGCACTCAGACTCAGAGAAACTTGTCCATGTCTTCTATGGGGATTTTCCTTCATCAGAGCTTGATCGTACAAATGTAGGTATAGTTTTAATAAACAAATTGTCTGCTGATATGAGATTCTTCCAAACCAGTGAACCAGTACTGTATGATCCCGAACGTTACAGTTAGCGATTAGTCAAGCGTCCACGTAGCAGCCTAAGCTTTAAGAATATTTTTGCGATAAAAGGCATGATTTTCTTCGACATAGCTTAAGACCAATATATTACAGTTCAGCTAGGCGTGGTATTAATTTATTCAATTGTTGAGTTGAGAATGTCACTTATCTACATTAAACGAGTTAAAGTCTCTCTACTTTTAGCGGCAAAAGAAATCGACTGAATTTTTCATAAAGCTTTTAATCGTTTGCTTATCCGAACCTTAATAATAATAAGCGTTATTACCTATGATGGTGCAGATAAAAAGTTTGCATACATATACGTGTTCCTTGTTTTGTCGCGTAGAATAAATGCGAACGAAAGGTCGCAAAGATCGGAGATATTCTGCATACGCATCCATCCGTCGCGTATTCGTCATTCGAGACTTTCGATCTAACAAAAGTATGTTAATGAAATTGTGCGTCTATGTGATTTGTTAGGTCATTTGTTAATTTATTTCGTTGACAACTGATTCTCGTTCATGATTAATGAACGGAACATCATTTCTTGAGAAGCTTTAGAATGTGATTGTCACTGCTGTGTGTTTGTGAAATTGACAGTTCTTTTCGCTCATATAGAAGAAAATTGCCTTTTGAAGAGAATACTGACTTATCAGTCATTGCTGTCACTCCGGTCGTGTCCTCTATACACATATATATGTATACATATATAAGTACGATGATAGCGAGGCATGATTATGGGCAGAGCAAGCGGGGAAAGTGATAGTAGTGCTTGCGCATCTCCTCTTTTAAAGTAAGTTATAAGCGGGGTTAACGAACTATCAGTCTCTGTAGTATCTCCTATCGTATACTAGTTAAAGCGACAAAAATGGATAATAGTCATGAGTAGCCGCCACTAAGGGACTTGTGTTGCCGAATAAATTTTTTTGTATTTTCGCATAACACTTGAGTTGAAGTACTTTCATATAATTGCGGCACAGCTTATGTTATTTATGTCATGCTTAGGTATAACGAGAATATTCACTGGACTGGATTTTCCTCTACCACGAACATTTGAATACTTCGTTGCACGTAATCCATACATACAGCAAATGTACACGATGCGAATGGTGCTTATAACGAATTACTTAGAAAATGCAAATTTCAATTTAGGCTAAGAATCCTTTGATTCTTTTAATCTATCTTCTCGCTCTCCTCTAAAAAGATGTGTATTAAGATATGAGTCTACCTAAGTAGACTGAACTAACATAATATAGTTCCAAATAAAAGCATAGCAATGACGAATGACGTGAGAATGCATCAATGTCACCGACTAGTTTTACATATAGTTCGCGTAGCAGGTCTTTTGCGAAATCGTTTGCTCTTCTAAACGGAATACATAAAAATTTCTTTAATATAATCATAGCAATAATCGTTCTGATGAGTAATGAAAGGGCGCTTAATATCAAAAAGAAAATGCTATTTGTACAAGTGAGAAATATTTATAGCGTAGACGAACTAACTAACTAATCGTATTTAAAATGTGAATTAGTTGTTTATTTGTCTCTTTATTACATTGACAGGTTCCTGCATGATATAGCTGATAATTATCCGTCCATTACAAGACTGTATTCCATAGGGAAGAGTGTACAAAATCGTGACCTTCTAGTGATGGAATTGTTTGCCAAGCCTGGTGAACATTTGCCAAATGTACCCGAATTCAAATATGTGGCCAACATGCATGGCAACGAGGTGGTAGGCAAAGAAATGCTACTCCTGCTCACCAAATATATATGCGAAAATTATATGTACGATGATCGTATAACAAAATTAGTAAATAATACGCGCATGCATTTTTTGTACTCTATGAATCCAGACGGTTATGAGATAGCACGAGAAGATGACAACACGAACGCGATAGGACGTGAAAATGCGAACAATGTTGATTTGAATCGTAATTTTCCCGATCAATATGGGACAGATAGGAATAATCGCGTTACCGAACCGGAGGTCAAGGCTGTTATGAATTGGACTTTGTCCATACCATTTGTATTGTCGGCAAATTTACATGGCGGTTCCTTGGTTGCCAATTATCCTTTCGATGATAATGCTAACGATTTCAATGATCCCTTTGCAAGGCTGAGAGATGTGAAAGTAAGCCGCAAACTAAATCCCACCGACGATCATGAGCTATTTAAACATTTGGCCAAAGTTTATTCAAAGGCACATCCAACTATGCATTTTGGTAGCCCATGTCCAAAATTTAAACAAGAAATATTCCCAGATGGCATTGTAAATGGAGCTCAATGGTATAGTGTAACCGGTGGCATGCAAGATTGGAACTATGTGCGAGCTGGCGTTATGGAAATCACTTTGGAATTAGGCTGCGTTAAGTATCCAAAAGCTTCGGAATTATTAAAATACTGGAAAGACAATCGGGAACCATTGCTACTCTTTATCGAACAAGTACACAATGGTTTGCACGGATTTGTACGCAGTTCGATAGGTAATCCAGTGCCGCAGGCGGCCATTACCATGGATGGCAGCCGACATACCGTTTACAGTGATACCTATGGGGATTACTGGCGCCTAGCTTTACCCGGACGTCACAATTTAACTATCCTAGCCGATGGGTATGCCTTTTCACAAAAACAAAAAGAAACTGCTTCTCTGATAATTTTCGTTGCAGCTTTTCTCCTGAACGTGAAACCATCGAGATTTCTGCCGAAAAACGTTCTCTTCGTTTAGATATTACCTTAATGCGCGATGATGACCAACATTGGGCTTCGGCTAATGATTATCGCATCATTGAGAACGTTGTCCACACGCGCTATCACACCAATCCAGAGATACGGGAGCGTTTGGCTGAATTTGAGACACATAACGACAATGGACAAATTGCCACTTTCGGTTACGCCGAAAACGAGTTCGGTTTATATTATAATTCCATTAAACTCACCTCAGATGTAAGTCGTTAGAAATCGTAAATGCAAACAAAAACACTTTTACATGATTTTTTACTTTTACAGATTGGCGCTCCTGAAGAGAATAAATTTAAAATTTTGATTTTAAGCTCTTTCTTTGATACCACTTCGCCTTTGGGCCGTGAAATATCACTTAACTTAGTACGTCATATTATTGAGGGCTACAAGCTGAAGGAACCTCGCATTTTGAAATTCTTACAAAATGCTGTTTTATACGTTGTTCCGGCAATTGAAAATTTCGAAACTGTTTTCAAACTCTATAACGGCAAGTAAGTAAATATAAATAAGGGAGAAAACCGCAATGGAATCTTTTATATCCATCACCGTTATATCCTGTCTATATCGACTTTCTAAGCCCTTTTATTTGATACCCGTATCGACGAGATTGTGAACATAAAATTAATCCACCATATAGTGGCGTCCGCGATATTTAATAGGCGCTTGCATGTATTTTGATCGGTGACATCTATTCGCGAAAATGATTAAGTAATGCGAAGTATCAACGAGTCGATGCTTTTGCATTTTCTCAGCATAAAATAACAATTTCCAATTTAGTATTATTAAGTTGTCCAGTGTATACAGACGGTAATCATGGAAAGCATAAAATTGCTTTTTCAACATTCATTACTGTTGTTGTTGTTGTTTGATATGAAGAAATCTGCTGGTGACGCCGCTTCATCATATCCCAATGGTCGGCTTGGATTTCAACGATTTAAAAGCGATGACATTAAGTCGATGACAAAAAACGGCCTTGAAAACTAAAACGTTTCAAGACAATGAATTGCAAGACTTATTGGACGAAAACTCAACTCAAACTTTGAAAGAACTTGCGAACGGCTTAACAATTGATGAATCAACTAACTGTTTCGATTTCGTTTACATGCCATGAGAAATATCCAAAGGTAGGGAAAACCGTTTCAAAATCGCGGTTGCATTGCTCGCCAGGCAAAAACGGAAGAGTTTTTTGTGGCGTATTGTGATCAGTGATAAAAAGTGGATCGATCGATCAACAAAGTGTGTATGAACTATTACTGCAGATGTCTGTCCGCGTCAGTTAAACAAATTGAACGATGTATTGTTGCAAAAAAGACCAGGAATAGCGGTTAACCGACGCAAAGTCATCCTCTTGCAAGATAGCGCTCGGTCATACGTTTACAAAAGTTGTCAAGCATTCACTGTAGCGGCTCGAATGGGAAGTTCTATCGCATCCAGTGTACTCAGCAGACATAGCGCCTTCCGATTACCATTTATTCAAATCGATGCAGCATGGCTTGGCTGGGACGCAATTTCAAAATGCTGAAGAAATGCGAAAATGTATCGGTGATTGGATCGCTGGCAAACCAATATCATTCTTTCGTCACAGTATCGCCATATCGCCAGAAAGATGGGAAAAAGTTGGCGAAAATGAGGGAAAATATTTTAATTAATTTATATTTGTATCAATTTGTCTCAATAAATGCCTTTTTGATATGAAAAAATGATCAAAATACATGCAAGCACCTATTTAGAATTATCGCACTTAGCTTGTCGCATTAGCTTCTCCAAGTCTTTTTATTCGATAACCAATGGATTGCACTGCTAAGAAAAAGCGAGTCCTCCATGTTATGAGGTCCACCACTTTTATTTTAGATTTAATATATTTTTGCACAAATAATATATCTTCATACAAGAATAATTTCCAGCATTCTCTCTTGCTTACTTATGAGTAAGAGTAAAAGTGAAAAATGAAAATTTGATCACTTATAATTTTATGTGGTCATAGCCGATTTTGTGAATTTCTTGTTTTTTTTCATTACATAGATAGTAAGATCCTCGATAAAGTAAATATAGATAATTTCAGTGTTCTATCTTTTATAATTTATAGGTAATAAGTAAAAAATCACAAAATTTTGCTTGGAGAAAAAGGTATGTGTCCAGTTTACGCTTTACTATGGGCTTGTTCCATTTTCATTACCAATCTGCGTGCAAAAGCTTTCAATGCTTTTGCCAAATTTGATTCATTTTTCCGATGACGAGAATGTTTACAACAGACATTACTCGGACGGACGGGTGGACGGACATCTTTAAATCGATTTAGAATTTGACGCTGATCAAGAATATATATACCCAATAATGTCTTTCGAGTTTCCTTGTGGGTATTGCAAGCGTTTTGACAAAATGAGTGTAGCCGTCACAGCCTTCGGTAACGGCTGGACAGGCAGATAAGCTTAGGGGTGCAATGAAAGTTATGTCTATCTTAAGTTCTTCAGCTAGAATAGCCGAGTAGATAAGAACCGCAACTAACAAATCAGTATTCGTCGCTTCTCAAATCCCAGTGCGGTAGAGTTTACTTTGATCGTAGCTGCAATGAGTGTTCAATTGGTAAACGCATAACACTTACCAATCGGACACACAGACCCAGTATGATGCCGCCGCCTTCCAAAACCTTCCCTTTCTTCACTTCTTCTTCTTTCGGGCCGTCACCCTGTTACACGAATAGGGGACATCCCCCAAAGGGTTAGTAATTAAGAAAAAAGAAAAAATCTTGTATACATCGGCACGCAATTAATGTAACCGCGTACCACAAGTGGTCCAGGGTATGCAAAGTAAATTTTTTAATGCGCTTTAAAAATGAAACATTATCGTAACTGGCTTTATTTTCTCATTGTATTTTCAGCAAATCTATTTGCGATCCCGTGATAAGAGATGAACTTGGTGAACGTTTGCTAAGCCCAGAGTCGGAAAAACGAAGAGATTTACTTCTACAATTTCTAGATAATGAAAGATTTGATTTAATGTTAACTTTCACTGCTGGTCACTCTGAGTTAAGGTAAGACTTTAAACCGTTAATACTGTTTCGCGAAAATGATTTCATTTAAATTTGCAGTTATCCTAAGGATGAGCAAATATATGAACGTTTTGCTCATTATATTGACGATGTTGAGTTCAGTTTTTCTCCGCTACAGTGCCCGGTATCGTCAACGCGTACCGTTCATCGTGATATTACAGAACGTTTAACTAATTTACTTTACAAAACATATAACATTCCCATGTTCTCGCTGGGTCTGTCCTGTTGTCGAATGCCACCGCAGCCACAAATAGCTTCTATTTGGCGCAAAAATATCGATAAATTAAAAATTTTCTACATCTTATCGAAACAGGAGCAAAAGGCTACGTACAGGATGAGAAAGGTTCACCTTTACGTGAAGCATTTATACGTTTAATTGATCACAAGCCCGTTTATAACGTAACTAAGAATTTAGCACGTTTCCAATTAATGCTACCGATCGGTTTATACGCATTAGAAATTAGTGCTCCGAAATACCAATCTTATGTCGCAAAAGTGGAAGTGATACAAGGTAAGATATCGGATTTGGGTGTGATAAAATTGAGTGCGTACACTTTGATAACCGGTCACAGCGAGATAGTGCCATTGGGAAGGGACAGACACCCAGCTACTGTTTTAACTGGCTTCGTTTTGGATCTATCAAATCATCCCGTGCCACATGCCAAGGTCTCGGTAATAGCGCCGATTACGAAACACTATTTACGCAATTTTACCGATAGCATTGGAGCCTACACAATTAATAACATTCCAAATGGTGATATTACTCTTAAAGTCGAAGCTCCTCGCTATTTGGAGGCGACACGACTGGTTCATGTTACCGACGATGGTATGCCTATTAAAGGCGTAGTCTTTCGTTTGAAACGTAACGAACATGTAATGGGTATGCCGCGTTTCATTTTCATAGTATTCGCCAGCATAGCCATTATTATTGTTGTAGTCATGTGCATTTTATGCGCACAATTCTTTTTGGCTCGACGTCACCGCACCGATAAGCCATATTACAATTTCTCCCTTCTGCCGCAGAAAGGCAAAGAACTATTTGAAGATGACGATTTGGGCGATGATGGCGAAACGGAGCTCTTTAGGTCACCTATTAAAAGTAAGTAATAATTGCCCTTCAATACGCCCTTTCACAATGTTTTTGTTTACTCTTAGTTAAGAAAAACAAATGTCTGGAATCTATCAACACATGTCATAACGTTCGCATCATTACTTTAACATTCAGTGCTTTCGTCTACTTTTCTATTGTTCAGAGCGTTGACGTGGAATTTTTTCGTTTTCACTTTGACCTAAACCGTTGACTTTAGCTTAGATTAAAGCATCTTGTTTAGCGTGACTTAAATATTTGTTACGCTTACACATACATATGCCTTTCAAAAGTTTGAAAAGATTTCTTAGTCACGCCTAATTCGAATCAACTAAAAGCGAGTCAATCTTAATGGAACTTTGTCCCAAAAAACAAAAAAAAAAACAAAAAGAACAAAAGGAGTAAAATGTGAAATCGTTACATTAAGTGCATCTATACGTTCCTAAGCACGGAAGACATGTCCTTGAATATTGCAAAGAAAATCAATTCAGATTCATATCCGTTACTCCATAATGAAACCCACGGATGATAAGCTTAAGAATATGAAAGCTATCGATTTATTTAACTAAATGCTCTTTATTTTCTTCTTGTTTTTCTTCTCGTAGAAGGAATGATTATAAAACCATATTTCGATGATGACGATGATGACTTAAAACATATTATGCATTCGGATAATGACGGAGACGACAGTGATGATTATAGCGATGTTACCGATAAGCATGCGATAATGGATAACCAAATTAAAGCCAAACATGTTTACAATGACGATAGTGGTGAAGAAGTTATCATGTTACATAAACAACAAAACCACTGACTACTGTGATCTAGAATGAGAAAGAAATCTCTATATATATTTATATATATGCATATATATATATAAGTATATGCGTAGATTGTATATGCAAATATTGGTTAATATTTTTTTATTAACAAAAGAAGAAAGCTTAAGAAGACAAAACAAATGTTTTTTTTTTTTTCAAAATTATACAAGAGACAGGTATTTATAGAAATATATTTATACATAAAATCTATTATATACTAAAGTTATTTATATGAATATTTGAAAAACAACGGCAATATTAATTCGTAGGAATGTGACAGCAGAGATCCGTATGGCGCAATAAATATCGCAAATTGTAATAAATTAATTTATATAAATATTTATTTTAAAAATAAAATAAAAAAAAAAAAAAGACAAACAAAAAATTCAAATTCGACCAGTGATCTAAATAGAAAACTAAATTTTTTTAGTTCAAATTGTATTTTTAAATATATAAATTTTATATAAGAAATGAAAAAAGTTGCTCAATTTTTGTAAAAAAATCTTTTAAAAATTCAAAACCTATTGAAATTAAAGCAATACATACGTAATAATAGTTTTTAATTATTTATCAAATGTTTAACAAATTTCTAAAATGTATATCATATTTATTTTGTTTATTTCAAGTACATTTTTTTATGAAAACTTGCTTAGTCCACCCAAACTCAATATCAACAAAAAAAAAAAAAATAATAATAATATTATTAAATCTTTTTTTTTAAAGCAAATTTTTTACGCCAAAAAATATAATACATTTTATTTTATATCACACACACACAAATTTAGAGAATAAATTTATACACAATAAAAATAGAGAAAACAACAATAACATTAACATGAAGATTACATTTTCTTTCCTAATTAAATTGAAATTATTATTCCAAATGGATTTCCAACATGTTTTAACTATGACATTCTATTTTTCGTTTTTTTCTTTTAGTAATTACACTTCGAAAGGCAAAGGGTTTACAAATTTTATTATAATCAAAAGTACATATCGAAGGCTCTTAAGGGCGCTAAGGGTTTTTACGCATCACAAAATTTTAAAATCAATTAAAGATAACTCGTTCATATGACAGCAACAATAAATAAACATATCATATTAAAGCTTAGAGCTTGATTGAATTCAACCAACTAGATAGGAAAATGAATAAAAATTCGAATATATATTTTTTTTAGTAGTAAACTACGTATAGTATATATTATACTTGATGAAATGAGCTGAGTAAATTTATCTAAAGTTTCATAAGCTTTATTTATCTTTATTCCAAAATTTTAAAAAAAAAAAATTTCAATTTTTTTTATGACTACTAAGAGATTTTTACCCAGCAACGATAAGGAAAACTATTCCTTATGGGATCTATGAATATTTTAATAACGATCCAAATCGGTGAATACATTGATTGTAACGTATTGTGAGAAAAGCAAATTAATGATTCGACATCAATGTTTTAAATTGCATTGTAAGATTGCCTCACCTGACTACATAATAAAAGAAAAGACAAAAGCTAACAATAATTTAAGAGAAACTCTGAGCATATGTGTATTTCGAAAGCTATAAGTGAAGCAATAAAATTGAATTTCAATTTCAAATCAGTACGTTGCAAAAAAGAACATTTTGACTGCGCTAAGTATGCCGTTATATCGCTTTTCATTAGACAGCACTATAAGCAATGACCATAAGATGTCAAAGATTGGGTGGATAAAGCATAAAGCGTGCAAAATTAATACATAAAGACGTAAAAAGGAATCGCGGTTTCATCTAATTTGTGAAGCCTCTTGCAACTGTTCACGCTGGCAATGCTGTCGAGAGAATGCGCTCTTCCTCTCTTTCTTTCGCTTTCCCTAGCCTAAGGAAAAATTGAAATTTAATGTAAATCGAACTTTTGCTTAAACAAATTACTTTCGGTCCAATAAGTGTAATAGTACGCCTATTTTTTTAGTTAACACCTACTTATAACATAAAAATCAAAAGACAAAATAAAAAAAGAAGAATCAATGTGCTTCTGAATGCCATTCGATGGTAGTATTAGTGCTTTTAAGTGCCGATTGTATTTAAAGTTTGCGAGCAGACCGGCTTTGATAAGCCCCGATGGTGGCTAGCGCTGGTCATTTCGAGTGCATCCAAATTTTTCCTTTTATTTTGTATTTGTTTTTTTTTCTTTTGTTTTCATTTTATTGTACAAGTGCGATTGTCTCAACTATGGGCAATTCCATTCTGATGCCTATAGTCTTTGCGCTGTGCAGTAATGGCGAGCGAAGGAAAGAAATAAAATTTTTTTTCTACGCATAATGCATTTGTAAACAAAAACAAATACCGCAAAATGTTAATGTTTACGTTCTTTGCCAGAGGTTATCAAGATTATTTGAACTGTAACGGAACAAGAAATCTATGTAAAAATGTAAAAACGTTTACAAATTAAATAATTTCAATGTAACACGTTTAGTTCAAGAATTATAATCAAAAGTGGAAGTGTTGCTTACTTATTTGTATAAAAATAAAGGAAAAAAAAAAAAAAAAAAACAATAGGAAGCGATTATAATAACAACAATAAAGAGAATGTTTAAAAATTCCGCGAAGACCGTTATGCGTAATTATGCAAAGCCACCGATTAAAGTATCCAAAAAGTTAGGTATTTTGGGTGTACCTTTTGCTAAGGGTCAAGGTAAAACAGGTGTGGATTTAGCACCAGATTTTTTAAGGGAAAACGGTTTATTAACAATGCTAAGTAAATGTAAGAAATTAATAATAAAAAATAAGAGTTTTTTTTACTTTAAAAAGACATTTTTACTATTAAGGCAATTTAAGCATATCGGATTATGGTAATCTGAAATATGAGACTCACGTAACAAGCGAAGATAATTCCCTATATAAGAGAATCAAGAATTATTCAGAATTTATGGCCTGCAATAAAGCTTTAATACCTCGCATATCTGAGATTTTAAATGAAAACGATATGTTTTTAATATTAGGTGGTGATCATTCAATAGGTTTTGGTAGGTGTATTCAAACCTATTAAGTAGTATGTGCTTTGCAAATTGCTTCCTTTTTTTTTTCAATTTAAGGTTCCGTTGCGGGACATTTAATGCATACGCCGAATCTTTCGTTGGTATGGGTCGATGCTCATGCCGATTTAAATTTACACTCTACCAGTTATTCAGGCAATATTCATGGCATGCCGGTATCTTTATTGTTGAAAGAATTACGCAAATACTGGTTACAAGCGAGTTTATATCAATTTGCTCCCAACTGGTAAGTAATGCGTATCTTTTTTAATAAATTAAAAATTGTTTTATTTTATATTTTTAAATATATGATTAATGCATGATTCGATTCTCATTATCTAAAACTAAAATGTAAATATATTGTGATATTTACTCATTTGGGGGATGGGACGGTGGACTAGATCTATACTATTGATATAATAATAAAAATTGCAGAAAATTTTTGGTACTTGGGGCTAGATGAAAATACGATTTATATCTTCAAAATAAATATCAGAAGTTATTGATGAAAATAGTTTTACTGGTAATTAACTATTGAAAAATTCCGCTTAATCGGAAGCTCGACGAGCATAACTCATTATACTCAAAACCATTTGTGATGCAAGGTATATTAAGTTTGTGTGGAGGTATGTAATACCACTTTTAATAATACCGTTCTGTTCAGAATTATTTTCTGAATCGATCTGGGCCTATCGGTCCGTCTGTTGGCTATCTATGTAAATTTGTCTTCAACCTAGAGGTTGCAATTTTTGAGAAATTTTAATGAAATTTGATAGCCGAGGACGCATGCTGTTGACAATCGTTTGAAACGATCCACTTTTTCAACTACTCTTCATATAATGGTCCATTTTGGGTAGTCATAGGTATGGCAAAAATTCCAATTTTCCAAATTTTTCAACAAAACTCACTGAGTAATTGTACTTCGGCACTCTAAACTGATATGAAAAATTTGCTTAGGCTGGAACAATTTTTTTAACCCTCTCTCATTAAACGAAAAGTAAAGTGCATATCAGAAAAAGATTGAATTTTCAATGCTTCAATGAGATATCTATATTTAACGCAATATTGAACGCTTTAATTGCCATCAAATCAATTCTCTTTTACACGGACGCGTTGCGTGTCTCGTATTCAAACTACCTTTTAATCTTTAAAGCTAATTAAACTTAACATATTTTTTACTATCGGTTGCCAAACTTTTTTTCCGTAGTTCGGATCTACCATGGGTCGTGAATGTGCCTCTTTCCTTTACCTTTTGTATACCATATTTATTTATTTATTTATTCATTTTAATGGCATTGCATAAAAACTAATTTTAACATGGCCTCTAGTTGACGTTAAATTACCGCAAAGACTACATTGCCGTCCAATATTCTTACCTAATAAATAAATCTGGGCGAGGTCGGTATATCCTAATCGGAGTCTTATGAAATGCTTCAAACTTATTGTACACTCAACTCTTCTTTTTTTTGGCTTGCAAAAATTTCGTGTAAAAAGACCGTGTAAAAAGAGTTTTGTATATTTACATCTTTTGGGAAACTTGCTTTACTTTCCAAAGGAACAATTTTTTTATAATGTTGCCGGTATGCATAGATATCTGGCATCTCCATAACCGGAGAAGGCTTTTTTATCAAGAATCTTTATTATTGTAGATAAAAAATATCGATAGTGATTAATTGTAGGCCCCTTTAGCTGCGAGCTCTCATTTCTCATATTCTGGGATAACTCATTATCCGGAATAGATCATAAAACATGGGAAGGCAACCCTAGACTGTAACATTGTGAAAGGCTTGACGATTTTGCTTGTCATTCTTGTCAATCTTGTCTGTATCGTTTCAGCTTTAATATATGTTCTGCTGTAACAAGAACAGTCAATTCCTAATGTTCAGCATAATGTCTACTTACTTTTGCTGTTGTTTTTTTTTTTTTAGCTCATGTGCAAATAAATAAATGAGGACTAACCCTTATAAAGGTCTACTTCTTAATATATTATGATGAAAGTTGATTCCATATTGAATCGAAAACTCCGTTTGGAAGATAAGATCTCAAAAGACGGAACGTCCTTCCGACTTTGACAACAAACTTTTAAAGGCAATATTGGTGCAAAGTCCAAGAGGTATAGGAAAACGGTTGAATACCTCACAATCAACTGTTAAATTAATGTAATTTTGTTATTCAATGAAAATAAAATAAATGTCTGATAAATCAAGTAAGAAAATTGAATTCAGTCGGGACCGAATATTTTATATCCATCATCGTTTCCCCAAAAAAAAAGACAAAAGAAGTAAAAAAAACAAAATTCTCATGCTCTGTAATGTAGAGCAGGCGCAGTTGATTTCTTCTTCTATTTTTAAAATGAAAGTTTTCGTCGTAGAGGCATGTGGACATTGTAGGCGTGTTTTTTTTTGAAAATTTTAGCTTGATTTCAAATTCTCTTGCAAATTTTTAGGCGATATTTTGTCTTTCGCTAACAGGAGTACGTTCACCACAAATACTACAAAGTTACGCAAACAGACAGATGGACAGGCGGATATGTTTAAGTGCGTTCAACGATTGTAACTGGGATTTTTGAAGCTACATTTTGATACACTATAATATTGGATAGACGTGGACAATTTTTTTCCATTTTTGCATTACAAATGCTACAGCATCGCCCATAGAATATGCGTTCAATTTTTAGTACATTTATTTTCTATAGTTTATGAGTAATGAGCAAAAAATCGAAAAATAGAAGTACTTTCAGTTTCTGTGGTGCTGTGGGCGTGCCCTTCGACCGATTTGGCCCATTTTCAATACCAATCTGCGTGCAAGAACTTCCACTGTTTCTGCAAAATTTGAAGTCGATAGCTTCATTTTTGCGGCCAGAAGAATGTTCACAACAGACATCACACAGACGGGCAGACGGACAGACAGACGTGCCTAAATCGATTTACGATTTCATGCCGGTCAAGAGTATATATGTACTTTGCGGGGTCTCTAATGCTTCGTTCTAGGCGTTGCAAACAATAGTTTGGACAAAATGAATATATCCCTAATCCTTCGGTGATGGGTATTCAGTATTGATAAAATGGTATTGTGTATTCTGCAACTCAAGCGGAAATAATTTTTTAAAAATTGGAATTTATAAAGATGCTTTTAGGGAAAATTCCTGAGATTATCTTGGATTCCAAAATAAATGTAGTAAAGAAAATCACTTACCAGTTACCACAATAGTATTAATAAGAAAATGTTAAAAAAAATTCCATTTATTATTAAAAACTTTATTCAGAAAATAATTTTCTCATCCACGGTTATGATGGTAACCTGCCTGACCTATAAAATTAATAGAAAATGCAAAGATTTACCGCATCAACCGCTCACAAACACTTGAACATTACAACTTCCTGGTTAGAGAGAGTAATATATACCTTTCAGCTGAAACTTCGAATATCTTGTGTGTGAATATCTGAAATGTTAAAGAGAATTGTTATATTTTTAATACCCAGAGGTCAGTGTTGTAAGTTTTGTAAGTTTTTGTAGATTTTACTAAAAAGATTACTTACATGGAGGCAGTGTCTAGTTAAGTCTAGTTTGATATTACCAGCATGTTATAGTCTCCACTGGGAATTTGGATATAATGCGTGTTATGTTTGTAACTTTATGATGCTGAAAGAATTATGCAACTTCTGATCGCTAGCCAGAGTTAACATCGCTTTGCATTCAAAGGGCAAAGAGTGAGGAGCCAAAAGAATTTTCATAATTATATGCTTAGAAAAATTTCTCATAAAAATTTGTTTTTTTTTTTATTTTTTTTTTTTTTT
>CCAG010001013.1:0-17692 GCA_001077435.1 Glossina morsitans morsitans | reverse complement strand
TAAAATAAATTAAATTAAACTAAAAATAAAAAATTTTAAAAATTATATAAAAAAAAAAAAAAAAAAAAAAATTACAAAATTTTATTTTTAAAAATGAAGTTACATTGAATTATTTAAGAAATTAAAATCAAAAACAACTAATTCATGTAAAAATGCAATAAATGAAAAAGTAATAATTAATTAAATAAAAGTGAGAAAAAGTTATATGTAAGAATAATTAAAGTGGCTTTTAAAGATCCACCGAAAATACGCACGCGCACCGACACCTTAGGGTATACTAATTTTGTTATTTCATTTGTAACCTTTTTGAAAAATTATACATTGATGAGCCTAAGACACTGCGATGCGATTTAGTCGTTCGTCTGTCGCAGCTATAATATAATGAAAATAAAAAGCTTCTTAAATTAGATTCATAGTTCAAGCTTAATATACGAAAAATACTACGAACGAAAAAACGAAAAATTTTTCAAAATAGATCTGCATAGATAATGAACTGAAATATGGAGAAAGCATTTTATTAGGTCTTGTTTAATTTTCAGTGCAAAAATAATCCCGATTGTGGAACAGTTATGCCTAAAAATAAAAAAATTGAAAATTGACCTCTTACGCCGATGTCCTTATCTTATGACATTTGCTTTAAATTTAATTTGTTTACTCGAATAACTCGAAGAAGTTATTCCTTTCCTATCTGCTCGTGTGGCGGAAAATTTTCTTAAAAAAGATTGCATAATTTTTATGCATTGTTTGTATATTGTCCTCGTGCAAATAAGGCACAACAACTCTTCTGTGACGAAGACAACGTGAAAGCGTGATAGCCACAACGAATGAGGCAACGCGCATTCTTGCGAATTCAAAATGTGCTTGGTACGTGAAAACACATTACATAACAAAAGCGAGACCAAATTACTGACAGGAAAGTCCATCGAAGGGTGAATTTTTCTAAAAATCCTAAAGTCATGGATATCGAAGATTACTTTTGTAGTCATATTTAATCTTTAGCTCTCGACATTTTCGGAGTTCGGAAAGACACAAAAAACTAACAGACCGATGCAGACGATTCGTAACGTATCTGTATCTCATTTCGCGAAATCTTAAGCACGTATTCTAGACTTAGATGCTACAAACGTAATAGCAAATATAATATGCCATCGTCCGGTGAACTTATCCATATTAAACTAAAAAGAAGCCAATGATCTAAAAAATCATATTAAATTAAAATATTCATTTTTAAAT
This sequence comes from Glossina morsitans morsitans, assembly GCA_001077435.1. NCBI lineage: Eukaryota > Metazoa > Arthropoda > Insecta > Diptera > Glossinidae > Glossina > Glossina morsitans. The sequence goes on along the minus strand of CCAG010001013.1, from coordinate 16,459 downwards.
ACAAAAACCAAAAAAAAAAAAAGAAGAGAAATTAAATAAAAGCCGGTATCAATTAAGAAAAAAATTTAAAAAAAAATTTTTTTTAATTAAATATATGAAATGTTAACCAAATTAGCAATGAAAACATAAAATAATATTTGAAATTAAATAAAAGAAAAAAAATAAATAAATAAATTCTATAGGAAGCGTGGTTTTTTCTAAGAAGATCCAAAGTAAAGTTTCAAGAAAAAAAAAAAAGACAAGATAAAAATTTATACACGATTAGTATCGAATCCATTGATTACACACACACATATAATATATAAAAAAATAATTTTTCAATTGAATCGGGGAAAACTATTCAATTCCGGAATGAATAATAGCCCTTCTCCTCTACGTTAAAAGATCTAAATTAAAAACCGTTATTGTGTTCTATTTTTATATCGTTGAAGATATCGGCATTTAATAAATCGGATCGGAAACTTTCAACTTTGGATGGGCTTTTGTATATACGTATAATATCTGCTATTTTGGAAAATCATTAAGTAAAATTTATACACTTCCCGTTAAAGTCCACACCGCATAGCCGTGACTATAGAGCGGTGAAATCGAATATTTCGTTTATATGATTGATGTCTTTGATCGGTTGTTGTCTATTGATAAGAAATTCTATTCATTAGAAATTCAAATCAAGGAAAGCTTTCGATCGATAGCTCTCCCAATCCCCGTTTAACTGAAATCAATATCAAATATTGTAGTTAATGAATTCTTTCAAAGCATTTTAAATTTTCCAAAAAAAAAAAAAACAAACATATATACTATTCAGCTTAATCGATATATATTTTTGTATTACTTTAAAATGTTGTAAAAACTATTGAGCCTTTCTCACGAGACAGCGACTGTTTAATATCTCAAACGTCATAAATCAATCAATGGGTAGTATAAGGTATCACGGCTAAGATTTGTAGCGGGGATATGGGAAAAAGATGCGGAACGGAATGGAATGATAATGATAAAAATTTAACAAAATCAGCATTTAAAGGAATTTCATGTTACCATCACTGACGCACGCACCCGATCAGATTTGAAGAAAGCGAGAATTTTTTTTAACCCAATGATCTGTTACTGAATACAAACGTGTAACGTTATAACCTTTTTCTTTGACTATCAATAGTCGACATCAAGCGATAGCCCAACCTCGAAACTGTATAACAGACAAATAAGAAAAGATATAGAAACTTACCATCTAAAGAGAGGGTATCGTATTGTCAGCGCAAGCGCAAAACGCCAAGCCAAGTAGATATCTCTTTATTTGGAGCTGCCACGTACCACGTGATCATATTTTTTCAGTTTTTTCAAGTTACTTTTTTTAAAGGGAAGCCAAATGTCCGTCCCATCCATCGATCAGAAACTGTAACAAGTTTTATTATGAACGAATTATGATAAGGATGGGCAAAAAACAAAAGGACAACAGGACATCCAACAAAATTGTACATATGCAATTGAATATGCAAATTATTTTCGCATAAATGTATTACTGATTTTGACTTTCAAAGGCTCAATATATTTTCAATAGCGTAATACATCGATATTTAAGTTCTTCTATGACCGTTACGCTACAATTATTCGTTCTTCATAAATTTGTGCGTGGATTCAATTAATTAAGCTTCTTCTTTTTTTTTTTTTTTTTGTTCCAATAATTAATTACTAATTACTTTGGAACGATATTTTCCCCTCTACTGAATATTAGTAAAAATCGCTCGCTGTAAAACCAAACTTTGAATCTGAATTTATACATACATACATACATATATATGCATATATTATATGGCTTATCCATAGGTTAAAATTAATAAAATTTCTTGATAGTGGATATAAAAAGATAAACTTTGCTTAATAAATAAATAAAATAAAACAAAGAAAAAAAAAAAAAAAAAACAAAGTTCTCTTAAAGTAAAGAAAAGAAGCAGAAAAAATTTTGCTTAACTAAGTATAAATGAAACGTTTCAATAAAAAGCTTCTAAGTAGGTTAAATAACATTTTAAATTATTCTTTTCTTTGTTTTCTTCAAAAGTGGAAAATAAGTATTTGGTTTACGTTGAATCACGACCACCCTCCACCCTGAGCAACATCTGCAAGCAACTTCTTCAAATACAAAAAAATGTATATAAATGTTTTGAAAAAAATTCGATGATATTATCTGCTTATTTATCTTTAGCTCTAGCGGAAAGTTCCGTCCGTTTTTTTAGCTACACACTGCTACTTTTCGAAAAATGATCCGAAATGCTTTGTCAAGCTGAGTCCAGTCTTTCCGCCATCTCCGCAATGTTGTCTCAAAACGGATTTGGCTTTAACGTGTGTCGTTGTCACCCGTGCGCCGTGATTTATCATTCATTTTGAAAATTGTTCGGGACCATCTTTTGCATCTTCTATCAGAAACTGTACCTTAACTTTCACGCTTCTCTAGCATTTCGTACTTGTTGGAATTCGTATAAAATGCAGTGGGCGAGCGTAAACGAATTTTACCAGTAATCATAGGCACACGATCGTGTCTCGCTTAATACTAACATGCACCATTTTCTCTTTTAGTTCATTTGGTAGATCAGTACCATTCATACATTCATACATTCAATGATAAAAAGAGATAGCTAAATAGCGCATACTTGTGACCGCAACGATTAGAACTTTCCGATAGATCTATGGATAAAGACGAAGAGTGACGAAAATTTCCGAAAATGTTTTCGAATAATGCTAAAAGTGACATTGTATATGTGAATGCATTAAATGTACGCAAAAATTGCCGAGTTAAAGAATTCCGATTTTTTCAAATTTTCACACTGCGAACTGACTCTTATGCAATCTCGATATATTAGTAAAGACGCAAAAAACGGAATTGAAATCTTTATTATTTATGTAAGATAAAATTCTCATTGCTCGAAAAGGATGGACAGATAGACTTAAATCGTTATTATGATAGATATCACAAGTAAATAGTTTGCTTCCAGATTTGGTGATCTCAAGCAAATGCATTTGGAAAATTGCCATAAATGGACTGAACTGTTTTGAAAACTCAGATTTTATTGCCAGATAATCTTCAAGTCAATCGTAGTTGGCGTGAAAAAAGTCAATAATATAGAAACAAAACTTGTTTATCTAATCAAAACTTTTGCAGACTACAAACGAATTATTTATCTACTAATATTTTATAAAATTGCAAAAGTTTTTATTACTAAAAGAAGGATTTTTTCTTTTTTTTTTTTTCTAATTTTGTAATTAATTCTTTGGTGGAGAGTATTCGTTTTGTTATTGTTATTATTACAGTATTTAACAGATTATTAAAAAAAAAAAAAAAAAAAAAAAAGAGAAATTATATTGTATGGAGCGAGAAGATAGATAAGTGATTGTTTGAATATACAGAACTTTGAAAAGCTTTAAACCAGTAAGTTGATCATTGCTTGGCATTTTAACGGTATAACATAAGATATTGCATTCGGGGCAGAAATACTGCTGTACAGTTCCTGAAGGCCGAAAAAAATGACTTTTTGTCGAGATTCATATTTAAATATTTCTTACAGCGGATATGTTAGGAAAGTTAGACCCAGGCATGTGTAACGTTTCCCGACAGATTGCTTACGTTTTTCGCTGCACTTTTAGATTCTCGTGTCAAATGAATATATCGCGTTTTAGACCAAGTTATATATGCCTTTGTGCCCGTTCTCAAATTCGACTTTCGTAGCGTTCCCCATAATAGAACCTTTCGCCAATCATACTTAACCCCAAGTACGTGGAATCGGTGAAATGTTCAACATATAAATCTTACAGTTTTTTTTATAGCTTTGTGTTGTCATTAAGTTTGTGTTCGATGAATAATCCAAGCGCATTAGTTATAAACAATCAAGCTTGCAGTGGTTTACCGAGATTTTCAAACTTTTTATGATCACTTACTTCTTCTCAAATATTTTTTGCTAATTGTGTATAGCAGGACATATACATATAGATTAATAGAAAAAACACAGAGAGAGAAAAACAAAAAAAAAAAAAAACGAAAGAAAGAAAGAAGAAGAAGAAGAAAAACATGATCCTCGGTTGGGTGTTTAGTAGTGTATATGATGAAAAACATATAAATAAATTACATTTGCAATGTTGTTCTAGAATCGTTATAAAGAAAAGAGAATCAATTAACTTATAATTAATAATAAATATGAGAGATATTACAATACATACAAAATACTTAACATTTTGAGACGAGGAAACTCAAAAAAGAACAGAAACAAAAAAATATAAAAATTATGCTTTTTCTTTACAATAACAATAACGATAATAATAATTAATAATAATTATAAACTGAAGATGTTGGTTTTGTTAGCGCTTTTTTTTTTTTTTTTTTTTTTTTTGGTACTCCGCTGAAATTAAAAAATTTCTTTTTAATAATTAATTAATACACTGAAATAAGAAAACAAACAACACGAGCGATTATTTAATTAATTAAATTAATATATGTTAAGTATAAGAGAAGAAGTAAAAAAATTAACCAAGATTTGTTCTGTTGGATCATAAAAATCAATTTGTATGTAAATGAAAACGGAACAAATCAAGAAATTATATATTGCTATTACTTACCGAAAACTGATAATAAAGTAGACAACAACAACAACAATTTAACATATTTTTACAAGAAAAACAAAAAGAACGTATTAATCAAGGTAAACTTTGTTTTTTTTGGTTTCAAAATTTGGCGGCAGCTTTTAAACGATAATAATAGTAATAATAACAATCATAATAATCATAATAATAATAATCATAATAATAATAAAAATAATAATAATGAGAATTTTTATAAGCAGCAACCATAATAACAACAGAGTGAAAGAAGAGAGAGAGAGAGAGAGAGAGAGAGAGAGAGGAAGTGATAAATAACAATAGAGGAAATTCGTTTTTATTAATTGCAACCGCTCGTGCCTGCCACGTCGTAGAATAAGGCAGTAACAGCCAGCCATAAAACGAACTCTAACAAAGGGAATATTATTTCAAAGGTTGAAGAAAATTAGATTATATTCGGCATTTAGGCCGAATTTGTTCGATATCCACCACTGGCTTGATGTCTTATCAAAAACGCTATAGTGGGACACTGCCAAACGCCACTCCCCTTGCTCTAAGCTAAATTATTTCGCTTAGTGCAAAATGAAATTTTACATGGAACGGAACCGGAAAAGCTGTCCAATCCGAACGGGAATTAATGTACGTACCATTCGAAAACAGAAATGCTGTTATATGCAAAGTACAGTTACATCCAAAACATAAATTCTATGAAAATCGAAAGGTACTAAACAGATATGTATGGTGCTCTCACAAAGACGCAACGTCCTAATCGCTCTTCACTACTCTTTCGAGGTTGATGTGATCTCATATTCGATTATTCATGCAAAACCTTTTATTTTCCAAATGTCACGAAGAAAAAAGAGACCTTAAGCTGAGTGATGATGATGATGATGATGAATAGACTTTCCTTTCTCTTTTTGAATTCAATAATGATAGTGGATTTTCGAAGGAAATGCGATGAGCTTCTGGCATTTGGTATCAACAAGACGACGTACGTAATATGCTTTTAAAGACTCTTTAAAAAGAAACCTTTCCTACGTGAGCGATGTAAACGTAATTTGTTATGTAAGCGTAAGCATAAGCCGAGCTTGACAACGAAATTAAATAGAAGAAGGAACTTCAAGTTAAATAAGTGTAATATTTGGTATTAATTTTTAAGGCTTTCAGCAAACGAACAATAGGCGAATCGATTATCGAATAATCACTTCCCCAATAAAAGTATTGAGACTTTGATATCAAAAATTTTGTTTGTGTACACGTTTCTAATGGTTGAAAGATAATATTACACAATCAGATTGACGCGTTCTCTGTGCACACACACATACACACACACACACACACACGCGCGCAGCCATAGCCCAGCGATTTCTTCCCAATAAATTTCAGTGCATGATTTTAAATTAAGATCTTTCAGGGACTCGATAATATACCAGATATATATTTCTCTATATATTTCTGATGAATCGCTAAACACATAATCACGTAGCGCAATCTTGGTATGGATTCAATTGCATTTCGTTATTAATGTGTATTGAGTCATTTGTACTGAAATTTGTTACGGCTCCAATGTCATCTCGATCGGGGAAATCTTGTTGTTGATCAAATTATTTGGACCCCAGCTTGATCAATGTCAAATTTCTTCTTCTTGTAAATTTCGTTACCTCAAGATTGCTTTCATGTTGATGATCTCGATCGATTTGTTCGAAAATATGATGAAAGGTCGCGAGCTTTGAAATTTCGAAACCTCAAGTCAAGTTGTGTGGTGTGCGGAAATAGCTGAAATTTTGTTACGGACCAGCATTCATGTCTTTCGCACATCATTTTACGTTGCATTTACTCGCCTTTTTTCCGCAACATATTAAAAGGACATCAATTTTTTAATTTCATTTAGTAGAACTACAACATTTAAGCTCTATCTGGCAAATGATGAACGGATGAGCGTGCATGTGTACATAATTTAAAACGCGTAAATCCGTAAATCAATCGATCGATCTAAACTATCGCATCAAAAACCTAATTAATAACTTAAAATACCCTACAGTGGTGGATATAGAACACATTTAATAAAAGAACATGAACTAAAGATCGGCATAATCCGGCCAAATCAGAGAAATTATAAAAAAAAAAACAAAAAAAAAAAAAAAAGAAACAACGGAAAACTATATATTAAAAGCATTATTACATATGTTATCTTCTTTGGACAAAAGCAGTTAGCCAGACACACTTGAAAAAAAAAAACAAATTCATTATTCAAGAAACAAATATTTTGGAGCAAAATAACATTTCAGTACGATTTTGAAATGATATTAAAAAAGAAAATCAAAACCAAGTCGTGTTATGAACAAAAAAAAAAAAAAAAAAACCAAGCTGACAAATTGGCGCTTTAATGAGTTGCCTTAAGTTGATCACACTGTTATTGTGTTTAAAAGTAAACGTACGGTAAAAACTATGAGAGCGTAATACTCGAAAACTTAAAACAAAAGGTACTGTTTTACAAAGGAGACCACCAGAACCGAAAAAACGATATAATCTGCTGAAAATATTTAAGCCGTTTCTTCACAAAAGACAAAGAAAAAACTAAATTTAAATAATAATAAAAAAAAAAAAAAAAAACACCGAAAGAAAATTAATTAAAACATACATATATGTATGAATGAAATAAGAAACAATAATTATAAGAAAATATAAATATATTTATATATAAATATTTATAAGACTGACCCCCAATTACCGCAACTTTTCTAGTAGAAGAAAACTAAACAAACAAACAAACAAACAAACAAGCAAACTGCTGCACTAAGGCATGATGGGCTTGTAAAAATTTTCAAGGTAATCACGTACGAAAAATTGAATTGTCATTTACGCCACCATTACACCATTGAGTCTTTTACAGAGACAATACCGACGATGTATATTACTTAAGGGTTGATGGCTAAGCATCATAATAATGAAAGGAGCAATATTTTTGTCTGGAATGCAAGTTAATAGTAATTGGGAATAAAGATATCTCTCTAATCAATTATTATTATAGCGTACAATCAAGGAAAACAAAGTTATCTAATCAAAGTAATTCATTACATTTCTGATATGACGAAGTCTCTAACATAGTCACGATCGTAATTAAACCGCGAATTCTTTATTAATCAGATCTGGCCTTATCCTGAACAAACAAGAATGTTAGACATAGAACAGTCTTTGGCGGCCTCAAAAAACTAAGTTGACAAAGTATTAGGAAAAGTACATAGAGTCACATTCTCTTTCAGGTAAAAACGTAGGCTTTACAAACATTTCAAAGACAATATCACGTCTCACGTTCAAATATGTCAGAGTTAATATAACTTAACTGGACTTAACCTAGGTATTAAACAATATTTGTCAGGTCATTGGCTGTGCTCTCGCCCGATATATGCATTCGGGGACAAGCTTTTCTCTGGGCTCTAAACAGCCATCTCTTCTCTTTATATCAAATACTTTATAGCATAACTATTAGGAAAGGTTGTTCGGCTTCTTCCGACTTCTTCTTTACATAATCGGTCCATTATGGGTGAGAGCCTATCCAATTGAGATTGCACTTAAAATGTGAACCCACAACCGCTGTTAACTTAACTGAAACATTAGCCAATATTTAATCGTTTGAGTACCAAGCAGCGCAATCGCGCTGTTTAGATTTTATGTCAAAACTGTCTGGATTTTCTGGACATAAGACCCAGACAACGCGATCGCGCCTGGGACTCAACGGTTAAAGAAGTATTTTTTTATATAATGCATGGCCAATCTAAGAAAATTCGAACTAAATTGCTTATCGTGAAAACCTATACGTCAGAAATTCGCCAAAACATATTTAAGAAAGTTTTTTACTTATCGTAAGAAATAGTTTTTGCGAGTCAATCAGAATTATTCAAATAATGTCAACATGACTTTATACGGCTAACTTGTTGCAAAAAGTTCTGATGCCAATCGTTTACGGACGAAAACAAGATTGACTCTCATAAAATACACACATAAAGTACACACACTTGTCTTTGTCTTACCACTTAAGGACATACTGTTATATTGCATAATTTTGTAATAATTATTAGGAAATGATTTTCCAGGCGAACGTAGCAGCCATAGAGAGTACATTGGCAGAGGCATTGAGAATTGCTTTAAAGATTTGATATATAAATCATTTGAATTTATTGATGATTTAGCGATATTATGATACAATTGTAATGAAATTTTTACTCTCTTTTCGCTTTCCCTAAACTTTTCAATTAGGGTCAGAACATATCATTATATATATAAACGGGTGACGGATGTAATAAGAAATCAAACAAAATCAGAAATAAAATGAAAGAAATGAAAATAAAACAAAAAAATAAAATAAAAAATTAAAAAAAATATAATGAAAAAGAAAATAAATTTTTAAAATAATAATAAAAAGAAATAAATAGTTAAGAGCCGTAATAAAAACCTTAAACCCAAACACTCGTTTTAACATTAAAAAAAAGACTCATAATAATGAAAAACTCATAGAAAATTTTTTTTTGGTTTAAACACACATTTATAATATTATTCGTTTTAATGAATTCAATTGCAGTTCCAAAAAAATATTTTTTTTTTGCTTTTTCTGTGGTTTTTTTAATATATATGTATATATATATAAACATATATCTATACACATATACAATATATATATATATATAAATACAAAATATATATATATATATATGCATGTATATTACGCATTGTCTTCATGTATATATATATATATGTATATATTGCATTTATATAATAATAAATACATGAAGAGAAGAAATATTTATATATATATATATATTTAATGTGTAAGAATCATAATAAATAATGTAAATTAATAATTAAAGATAATTAATAATAATAATTATATAATAATTTTAATATCATTTTTAAGTACTGCTTTTTTTTCCTTAAATACACACACACACACATACACACACAAAAAATTATGAGTAAAATATAATTTTAAGAATAAATTAATATCAATTAATTATTTAGTTGGTTTGGTTGATACAATAAATGGCAAAAATAAACACGAGATCATATAATTAATAATTATAATATAATCATAATATAATTATAAATATTTAATTAATAAAATTTAAATTATTTGCAAAAATTTTTATTTTTTTTTTACACTCAAACAAGAAAAAATATTGTTTTTAAGCAAAGAATATACGAAAAAGATTTCTTGAAGATGAGTATTTGAAGATTTCGAATTAAAAAATTACATTATATATATATATACACATATATATATAATATATAATAGATATTATATATATTATATATATATATACATATAATATATATTATATTACATATATATATATATACATATATTATATAATATATACGCATATACAATATACGCATATGCATATACAGAATATATATATAATAAGCCATAAAAACGGATTAATTACGATATAAAATAATACTAATACAGTTTTTTAAATACCTCTACTAAAGGGAGGTAATAATCTGCGGCTTACTTTGAGCCGCGTAATAATATCTATATACTTTTAGTTATTTTAATTATCATTTTTTTTTTCTTTTTTGACTAGGGGTTTTGTCTTTTAGAATAAATATGGAATGCTTTCGTTTTCTTTTCATAAATTTTCATTAAAGGAATGTCTTTTGTGATTATTTTCATATAAATTATTTGAGATCAATAACTTTTTGACTAGAAAAGAATTTCTTCTCTGAAAAATTATAAAAAAAAAAAAATTTAAGAAAAAATGCTACAAAAAAATACCATTTTTATTAGTGTTTACATATATATATAAACAAACTGTTCTTGGCCTGCAATTGTTTTATATATTGCATGAGAAAAAAAAAAAAATAATAATAATAATAATAAAGAAATATAAATAACCAAAAAAAAAATATATATATATATATATTTATAATTTTACAAAATAAAAAACCAAAATATTGTTTTTTTATAAATTATAAATTAATTAAATTTTATTAAATAAAATTTCGTCCAAACAAACTTTTACATAAATGTATAAAAGAAAATATAAATGAAAAAAAAAAAAAAAAAACTTATAAAAATAAGCGGAAAGAGGGCGTCTAAATTAAAACAACGAAAAAACTGTTAAACCAACACACAATCAAAAATAAGGTTGAGGAAATAATAATAATAATTAATTATCTATTCGTATTAATATAAAGATTTAAAAAATAAAATTTTAAAAATAAATAAAAAATAAATAAAATATAGAGATAGATATAAAATGCATAACAGAAAAAAAGTAGTATTTTTTTTGTTTTCATATATTTCGAAGCAAAATGTATGGGAAATAACTTGCGAGAGGAAAAAAACGTTTGTGTTTATTTTTTATTCTAATACTATTTCTAAACATAATTATATTTATTGGAAAAAAAAAATTTATTCAAATTATTGTAATACCCTGACTTTTCATCCACAGTTATATTCTCGCCACTCTACTTTGCTATACTCTAAATTTTCTCGAAAGTTTTAGGAACGAACCTGGCCGTAGCTATACGCTAGCAATTTAATAAAATAAAAATTCGAAAATTTTTCTCAACAAAAAAAAAATAAATAAAAGAATTTATATATATATATTTTTTCTTTTCTCTTCTAAATGATAATTTTTACAAGTTTAAGAAGTTTATAGGTTTATGAGAATTCTTATAACATCATCTAATAACAGACAGTGGATCAATCATGTGCTTATTTAAATTAAACCAAATAGAAATCTCATACCATCGATCACGAATGTATTGAAAAATATATGATCGCAGATACTCCCGGTCCGAATTGTATACTCTTTTGCTTTTAAGATGCTTATCGACTTGCAATCTTGTAAAATAAATTATGGTGAGGTGATGATGATGATGGCACGATAAATTTCAATCTGAAAAATGCTTACTTTTCATGCACTTAAGCAAAATATACGTATATATTATGTATGGAAAATCTAGTCTAACGAGAACTTTTTATTTTTAAAGACGGGACATATGTAGATCGATTGTAGTATTTATTAATAACAGCAGTCTTTAAAAGACGCCATAAGCAAAATATAACACAAGATCTACAAAATAATTCTTTTCTAAAAGTCAATGTATATATATATATATATAGACAGATATATTTCAAAGTTAATCATTTGAAAGTAAATTTTTGATTCAAATCCCCTTTTAAATGGTTGAATAAATAACACTCGACAAACATTTTATGAAATAAAAATTTGCATACACTTGTAAACTAGAATTCATTTATCGAATCGATCAATTGTTGACTAAATTCTAGAGTGAAAAAGATGATAGATTCGCGAAATTTGTTTCGTATAAATTATGGCATACGGTATTGAAAAGTTTTTTAGTCTTCATAAGCGCCTTCTATACTATAGGTACTGTGTTTACTCATTCAGTGTAGATTCGAAAAAGTGAAATTCTTTTCATTTAATTCCACTAATGGGAGATATTTTCTTTCTTTATTAGCCTATAATTTGCCTTAGGAACGGGCGTTGCCGATAATGAAATAAAATCTCATTTTATATATTCCTAGCGTTAGCTTGGCCTTTTGATGTAAAAAAATTTGTTGTTTCTACTTCGCATTTAGAAGAGGGTTAGGTTAGGTTAAAAAGGGCAAACTATTAAATTCAGCGGAACGGAAATGAATTAATCTTATTATATATAAGACTTTTTCGTTTGCCAAGCACACAACTCGCCTAAGACAAAAACAAAAATGATGACTACTACTATTAGTAAGTAGTCCCTCATGAATATAGAGAGGAAGAATGCTATCGTAACAAACGTGTTGTTGATGCATTGCAAGTGAAACGACAAATCCAGTATGTTTTTAATATTCTTTTCCGAAAAGGTATTGCTTTTGGGTTTTATTCTCGTAACCTATGTTCGAAGAGAGTTGGCCATAAGCTCTTATTATGTTGCTTATTGAGCGTACATGAAATTAATCTGATTGAAAGGGAAGTGAACGTGAGCATTTTGCCTTAAACGGACTGATATAAGACTAAGAAAGTAGGAGAAGAGAAGAAGTTTGCATAGTGATGTTTGCTCTTCTCTCTTACACTTGTTATTTCCCATGTAATTTTTTTTTTTTTTTCGTAATAATGTTAATAAAAATTTTACAATGCTTTCGGTTTTTTTTTTAATACAGTTTTTAAGAAAAACTGTTCTTTTAAACATTTTATTAAATAATAATAAGAAAAAAGAATAAAATCAGAATAATAATAATCATAATAATAATAATAATAAAAATTATAAAATTATTGTTTAAATAAAGAAAAAAAAATAAACACTAAAACACAAAGGAGGATGAAATTAAATTAGAGACGAAAAAACTGAAAATAGTAAAATTAGTTTAAAAAATGTTTTTTTTTTTTTGATTTTACAAAATTATAAAAAAAAAACTTAGTATTAATTTATTTAAAAGAAATGTAAAATTAAAAATTTTTAAAACTAAACACACAAAACAAAATTACAAAAAAAAAAGAAAAAAATACATACATATGCGTATATGTGATTCTGAGAAGAGACATATTAAAGATAAACCCGGGATACAAAGAATATAAATTATAAAAAAAGACGAAAGAAGAAAACAAATTAGAATCAATTAATAATTTAAAAATTAAAAACCAACACAAAGAATTAAATATTAAATTATTATAAAAATGATTTGATTAAAAAAAAAATTATTTAAGAACAGAAATGCAATAATAATAATAATAATAAAAACTTGTAATATTATTGAAATGATAAAACATAAATACGAAGCATTTTTTTTTTAACATTTTGCGTTGTTTGGTTTTTTTTGGGGTTGTTGTTTATTTTCTCGTAGTTACTTGTATTTATTAACTTGGATTTCTTCGTCTTCTCTATACTTCTGCTTCTTCTTATTTTTACTCTTCTTTTGTTTTTATAGTATATATACGTAATTTACGGATGAGTTGAAGAATTTTTGAATAATTTTTAACGTTTCGTATTCTCTTGCATTTCTTTGTTTTTTTTTTCTTTTCTTTTTTTTTCAATTCAATTGCAATCAATTATTTGCGAATCCCTATTTAAATGGATGACAAAAAAAGATCCATTAAAACTTAATTCGAATTAAATTTAATATAAAATGTAGATTAAAAAAAAAAAAAAAAAAATTAAGTATGTAAATATATTGAAATATGATATAAAATTAATAATAATTAAACATTTTTGTTTAATGTTTAGTATATAATAGATTTTTTTTTTTTAACTGAGATACACATATTCTCCACTTTTTACTTTCCCATCTGCTTTTGCATATATAATTGCAACTATTGCACAGATTTCTTGTTTTTACATTTTTTTTTTTTCTTTTTCTTAAACAAAAAAATCAAATTTAAACAAAACATTCGCACGCATACAAGCGTATATAAAATGGAAACATAAAATAATTTTTCTATTAGATTTTCAATCCTTAAAAAAGATGTGTACCGAAGAAAAAAAAACGAATTTTTTTTCTTTAATTTTTTAATAAGTTTTTCTTTTTTTTTTTTTAAGTTTTTCTAAATATTTTAAATAAATCTTTGGATAAATAAATATTTCGAGCTTGTGTGAGAAAAAGAGAGGAAGAAAAAGGCGCTAAAAAACCTACACGCATTCTGGGTTCCGTAATTAGTTTTACAAGACAAGAAAAATACAAAGTCATTGAAAAATAAAAAAAAGGGAGAAAAACATCAAACTTTCATTCCTTAATTAACCGGAACTAGGAGGAGGAGTGAGTGTGTGTGTGGGACTTTTCGGCGTCAAACTTTATTAGGGAAAAGTAGAAGGATTACAGCAGCTTAGAGAATTTAGAACGAAGAATTTTAACTACGCACATTTAACGTTCATTCAAGATATTTAGAGCCCTCTCTCTCTCGCTAAGATCACCAAAAAATTTTTATCGCTCACCACTCACTAAATATTTACTCAAATTTCTTAAAAGCTAAAGACTAACTAAAAAAACTAATTTAATTTTCATTAGAAACACTATAATTACTTAGAATGGCTAGAGAATAAGGTGGGTACCTGAAGCAAAGGCTTCTTTAAAGGATTCCAATGCTTGTTCTTTCAAGCATTAAGATAAAATGACAAATCGGACCCCGTTAAAAAATTTCTATTAAATTGAAAAATGGGAAGCCAGGAAGGAGTTGCTACAGACCTTTCAAAAGTTATGAAGAGCATAAAGGCAACGGAAAATCTTTTAAAAATTATTAATCGACATGGTTTGTTATATTTTTAACTTCTATATTACGTTTCCTGTGCAGCTGTAAATGAGTAAATGCCATTTCCATCCTACCTGTACCGTTTTCAGTACACATAGATTTATTAAATTTTTATAAAATTTAATAATTTTGAGCAAATACTATTTTTTCTTATGCTTATGAGAGAGAATATAAATTTTTCATAATTATAAACATGCAAACAATGAATGAGCGTTTATGAAAGAGAAAATGTAAATTTTTCTTAATTAAAAATATTTAAATAATGAAATGAAATCGGCCATATAATAAAAAGATGGAGACTAAAGCTATTAAGCGCCAAAATCGAGCTAACGAATGATATTATCACTATCAAGTAATCGCCATGCCGCCATAGCCATGTACCAATAACGGTACACGTCGCAAATAGTACATAAAATTAATTTTTACTTTCTAATTTTACTCAAACTGTACAGAGGACAGAAAACATGTTATATACATATGTAGTATACATATATAGCTGTGTAGCCACGATAGATATACCGTTTGAACTTTTGATCTTTCTAGTAGGATAGCAGTGAAAGTCCTATTGAAAATCTTCCAATGTTAAACGCCGCTTATTCATTCGAAAGAGAAAGGTGGATCAATTTCGGTCCAAATATATTTAGGCGTTTATTTAAGCAAATGAAAATGAATAAATAGAGCAATCTTTGTTTGTTCCACATAATTTGCGCTGGAGTTTTTCTCTTCCTTAAGTTAATTCCTGACTGATATGGTACAGTAGATAGTGAATGTGTCCTATATATAGTTTGAGAAGAGATCAATCGAATTAAATTAATGTAATTTTTAAAATCTGTGTATGAATTTATGTTCTGAAGTTGGCCGCATGCTTTACTCTTCGAAATGATCTATTAAACAGTCTTTCAGTTGTTCAAAGATATTACTCGCTCCGAGAAACATTCTAGGCTTAGGCTTTCAACGCTTTCATATTTGTGATGGAAGAAGAAGTAAAAGAAAACTACAGGCAAATTAAATGAAAATTCTGCCGGGAACCGGTTTTGACAGCGTGTACCGAATGCCCTTGAAATTGTATCAAAACGACTAAGGAATTACCCAAACCAGTTTTCTGTATTTTTCGGAAATCAAGAGAAAATTTCTCGTTGAGTTTATTTATCCCATGCCTATAAATTTTCATTTTCCAGTTTCTTCTTCTCTCTTCTCTCGATTATCAGTAACTCTGATTAAAGGAAATATGTAATAGAGAAATGGAACTTTATATAGTTTTCTTCATTCATTGCGTTTTTTAAGGATTTTTCATATTTTTATATTACTTTTTTGTTGTTCTTTTTCGTTTATGACCTTACTTAATATTTAGTAAAGATTTTTATATATATTTTTCTTCTTTTTTAATTAATTAATTAATTTCTTTCACTGACTAGATTTTCTTTTGTTGCTTATGTTGTTAAAACTTAAAAACGTCATATTAAAAAAAAAATCTTTTTTTTAATTATCTGCTACTACAAATATATATAAATATATAATGTATGTGTATACATATATGTATATATATACGTATACACATATATATATATAATGTATGTCTATACATATATATATATATATATATAATGTATGTCTATACATATATATATATA
>CCAG010001011.1:0-47531 GCA_001077435.1 Glossina morsitans morsitans | reverse complement strand
TTGCTGATATATATATATATATAATTTTGCTGATATATATATATATATATATACATATTAGCGAATATAGTATACATATACTGACTGAGCGTTCGATGAATATATCTAAGGACTACGACCATAAAAAAACCTCAAGTACTATGTCCGTTTGGTTGGGTATATATATAAAATGAAACTGTTCAGATCTTTTATAGAAAAATCAATAAATACACGACAATTGTTTTAAATAATTATTTGTATGACAACAGTAATAGAATTGAAAATTACTAACAATTAATTGTCGCAACGGTTGTTGCCTTTTTAGTTCTCTTCAACAGAAAAAAGACATTCACATTGATTTGGATCGAATGTTCTAATATTTGAAAAAATTTGTTGTTGCTTTGCTTTAGAAGAAAGCCATTTGTTTCATTCAGTAATGCCAGAATACGACCTATAGAAAGTTCAGTGCAAAAATATTATAGGAAAAATCGTGAAATTGTCGAAAGACGTTGAAACCTTATCATGTTGATAGATTCAATTTCTGAACGTTTACGTAACTATTAAAAATGAAATACTTTTAGTCATTTACTCAATCTTGGTGATTTTTACGATCTTTGCCATAAACTTAAATAAACTTAAACATGAAAATTAGACATAATGCGTGAAATACTCTCCTACGACAATTTACGCAGTCACATATAACAGCAGACATGGTGCGCAAATTATCGTCAGCTCGTGCCTAGAAAGTCCTATAATAGAATGCGCTCTCTCTGGGAAGACGACGATGTGCCCTCCATCGACATATTGCGATATCTCATATATAAGTAATAAGTAATTATGATTAAACAAGATTTTCGAATTTACAATTCCCAATACTTTTTTGACAAGAAGTGTATGGTAAATGCATGCATAAATATACCTCGAATTGAAATCCTTTGCTGTGTGTATTCTTATGAGATTTTGTTTTATGAAAGAAAAGAAATCGGCTCAGGGAGCACCAAAATTTTACAATAACAAAATGCTAAGGGACTCAATACTGACAAGTAATCAAAGAAATTCTTCTCGGAGCAAATATGTAGAAAAACTTTAGATTTATGTTCATGTATATACATAAGGCATAAACGAATTGAATGCACTAACTTACATTAGTGTATGTACCTGGTGTACGTAAAAAAAACATACCATGCGTATTCCAGATGCCAAACGTAAAAAATTATCCAATATTAAGTAAATAAAATAAAGAGAGCGAGAGAGAGAGAGAGAGAGAGAGACAGAGAAAGAGAGAGAAACGGACTGAGAGACAAAATTTCATGTGTTTGAAAAGAGATGAAACTATTGGAGTTTGAGTTTAAGGGAAAAAAAAAAAATAATAAACAAAGGGTTCTCTCAAAAAGTCATAAAAGGTTGAAATAGGTGGATAGGGGGGGGGAGAAGACGAAAATTTCTAAATCAAAAGAACTTTGTGTTGTGCATACAAAGGGATGTTTTTTTCGTTTCTTTTTTTTTTCTTTTTCGTTGTATTTACATTTCACGTTTTTTGTGTTTGCGCTTACTTCCGGCGCCAAGTATGAAATGCAAAAGAAGAAAAAAAAGTTTTGTTTTCTTTACACCCTTTCTTCGTGTTTCTTGTGTTATTGTCAATGAACCCTCTCTCCGATACACTTTACTCGAAACTAGACGGTTCTTCGTACACGCACATTTCGATATGTTTTCTTTTTAATTAAAATAATTTGAAATAAACGATAGCTGAAAACTTACAATAGGGTAAGTATGTGTGAATTCTACCCTTTTTTCATTCTATTGAATATAACGTAGCCGGAGAGGTGGGTGGTGTAAAATATATATATATATATACACACACACACACACACACACACGTTTTGCACACAACGTAGACGGATATAGCATGAATTTCTATAGCCACGCGTTTCACTTTGTAGATTGAATGAGACTTTTTCAATGATTAGGCAAAGAAGTAGGCAAACGAACGCCCAAATCCTCACGACATTTGCTTAATTAAAAGCCAACTTTAAAAAGGAAACTTCAGACTTTCTTAATTTTTATAATATTTTATTTTCTTCTAAATAATAGTCTTCCAAATCTACACTGCACTTATCTTCACATTTTAATCAACGTATAATTTAGAGGAAGAGACTAACTTGTAACCAGCAGGTAATGATCGTTATTCAATAATATTTAGTAATGTTTTACAGAATCGTTAGATCATCCATTAAATACGCAATTTGGCAAGTGAGGTTAAGAATGAATGTATGATGACGATTTGAAGATTTCTATGAAAGAGAAATTCCACTCGCTAAAATCATGAGAGACGGTAAACTCATTTACAAATATAACAAGCTCATTATATAAAACCGTACTAGCAAAGTGATTTTGGCGAACTATATTGTAACTCTGTATTTGAAGTCGCGTCCAATCTCTTTTTTAAGGCCGTTGCCATGAGTCGCCCCTCTCGCACTTTATCATTACAGCAAGCGATTTTGTGAATCATTAATCTTTCCGGACAGATTCAGTCGTATAATTTGTTGTAGTATTTTTCTATTATCGTTGTTCAAGTTGTTGTGCAAACGCTTGATATATTTGCGAATCGAGAAAGAATATATTGAAAAAACTTATATCAGCCCTTATTTTCAGTCGTCTGATCGGTACTGTATTATGAATGTTTTTTATACATTTTTTTTCTTATGAGTTTACAAACCAAATAAGTTCCAGTTAAGTTCTAGTTAACGATTTAAACGTTCCTATATAGCTTTTAAGATCACATAATATCATTATATAATATCATTATGTGTATCAGGAAAATATGTGAAAATATAAAACAACAAATATCGGATGATTTCCCATTAAAAAAATTCTTCGATATTCTGCTTCTCGAATATCATGTGAAGAAGAACTAATTTTTAAAAATTTTCAAAATGCTTTTTTTTTTAAAAATTGTAAAAAATTTGAACTTTTCAAAAGCAAGTAAGATGACCACAGTCGGGCAAGGCCAACTCTTCGATACCCTATGCCATTTTGCTTAATCTAATTACTTATACATATTCATGAAAATAACACACGAAAAATTGTACATAATCTTTACGTAAAGGTATACTTTTCATATTGAAGAATGGTCAATAGATCCAATACCATGACAAATCTATCTAATTTATTTGTGAAAGATTTGATTATTTTTAATTGTTTTCGTCGTGAAAAACTAAAAATTAGACCTTGTCGTCATAGAAAGGTTTGATTTTTATGTGAGTTCCTTTATTGGTGGGATCTAAAAAATGGACCTAATCGATCCAAATTCTCTACGATTAATTTTTATGCTGCATTGCTACTATTTAGACCTTCTGGCAAATAAGATTTAATATTTCATAACAAAGCTTGTATGAGATGATGTCCAACGAATAGATCTACTTGATCCAAATTTGATACAGTTAAGTTTTATATCAAATTAGTCTTGCGAACTAATTTTCATAAGAAAATAGTTGCTATATAAAGACTTATTTTTTTATTGAAGCGCTTCTATGGGATGGAATCCAAAAAATAGACCTATGTGGTCCAAACTCATTAAGGATAATTCTTTTATATTCTTTAATAATTATTATTACGAATAAATTTTCATCAGGAAATATTGAAAAAATTATATCCATTTCTATAAGAAGCATTATATGGCAGTTTCGAAAACTCACCCCACCCGAACCAAATTCTTCATCCTAGAATACTGAAACACTATTATCTCGTGATTTTTGTCGCGAAATTCGGAAAAATGACAATACTTTTTCATTTAACGACTTTCGAAAATAAGCTGTATATGAGGACTGATCCACTCCGAACCATTTTCAATAACATTCGTTTTTGCGGCAAAACATGTGAGTGTGCGATATTTCATCATAATATCTCTAAAATTGCGGCTTGTAAATTGAACAAGAAAACAGTCGGACAGACAAGGTTAGATCGATTCAGGAAGCGATTCTGAATTGATCGTTATAATAAAGGGTGCCTCTAGTTCAAGGTTTCCTGAGTGTTACATACGTATGCACAAAACAGGGTATAATAGAATAAAAACAAAAAGGTATATTCGGTTGCGACCAATCCTTTCTTGAATTTTTTCAATTCTTCAGTTTTCCCATATTTTCCATTTTAAATTATTGGATCTTCTATAGAATATACATAAGGGGAATCTTTTATTGCTATATTCCTTTGCATGTATGTTATGGATGATGAGAAAAAGACTCAAGAGGCATAGGCAATTTTTTATTGCACTATAGGCGTGTCCCTTGATCAGTTTGTCTTTAAATTCAATGCGCTTCAAATGTTTTCGCCACATTCGAAATTGAGATCTTAATTTTTTGCAACCGCAAGAGCACGGACGCGATAGACACTATACAGATTGGCAATCGAACAGACAGACATGTCAAAAATCAATTATATGTTCTCCGAATTTTCCTATTAAATGTTGCAAACATTTTGATAAAATGAATATACGTTCACCGTTCGCTGGTGTTATATATGTATAAAAGAAAAAGAAACAAATAAATATTGTGTGTCCGTGTGTTAGTGACTTTGTAACTAATAAATTATCATATTAGAAGGAAAGACTCATGACAACCGAGCGCATGCCAAATAAGAAAAGAGAACAAAAACCATTTTAACGTACAATACCAACCCCGGGGATCTCGTAAAATATACGAATTTGTAAGCAAATAAATAATAATAAAACAGAAACAAAAAAAAGAAAAAAAAAAATACCCAAACAAAACAAAACAACAAGAAACTGTAACAAACTTCCTTTTTATTAAAACAAGATCCGTTAGTGCTCGTTCAATATGCATGTGTGCGTGACAAACACAACATATTCACATATCAATAAATTCGCAGCCATTTACAGTGGGAACTGAATTAGTAAAAAAAAAAAGAAAAAATGAATAAACAAATACAATACGTATGTAACATAACAACAACAACAACAACAACAACAACAAATTAATAATATAAAATTACAGTTTTTGTTATTTTGCAACGATTTTAATCTTTAGACAGATCGGCGTCATAGTGAACGGCGCCGCCGTAAAAGTTTCTGCAAAAAGGCATCATTAGCATACCCACAATAAGTGCAGATACACGTATGCGTAAATGCGGTGGCAAAGCAGTGCGCAAACCAATGCATTGGCTGTGTATGTGTGTATGCGTGTATATATATGTTTTGCATTCGATATCCCAAGTCATTGTAAATCAAGCACATGTGAATGCACAGCTAATGCACTTATTAGCGCAGAGATGCACAAATGCAGATGTCCAACACGATTTTATTATTATACGTGTAATTATATTGTTGTTCTTGTAAATGATAAAAGGAGCACATATTATATATATATATATGTACGCATAAAAATGCAGAATTGATTTTCAAATTTCATACATGCTCTCATTACTTTGAAGAAAGTATACACACACGCACAAATATAATATATTATATAGATTGATGTCTGAAATACACGTATGAGAGCATGAATAAAAGCACAAGAAAACACACACATTATCGTCGGACAGGGCTACTCATTAAATACCCTATAGGCACTCGGAAAATACGATTGTTTCTTATTTTGATCATAATATACGAAAAATGATATGGCGTTACCATGTGAATGCTTTACTTTGCAGGAGAGCCCTTCCAGAGCTCGTAGAATCGTTTTCGAAAGCCCCCATATATACGGGAGAGTAGTGCCAAAAATCTACCCATATGAACTAAACAAAGAACAAGAAGCATAAATATGCTTCAAATTGCTAGTGTAAGGCTATTTCGATCACAATTTCATCACAATATTGTAAAAATTGGATTCGTGGGTTGCAAGAGCTGTGTAATACGAGGGAGTGTTCAAAAAATGGTGCCATCCGAGTTAAGTTTTCTTGCGTTTATTTTGTTTGCTTAAATTTTTTTCTTTCTTGTTGTTGCAATTATTTCCATGTAAAGAGTTTTTTGGAAACGAAGCATTACATGGGAAATGGGGGATTCGATCCAATTCAAGCATTCAATAGCGTTTGATGTTATGTCAAAACTCCTGAGTATAGGAATTTCGTCAAAATATCACGAAACTGGCGTCGTGTAAATTACCTAAGATAATCATCATGGACGGACATCCGACGAATGAACAGGCATGCGTAAATTAATTCAGCAAATGATTCCATTTTTTGATCGGTACAATAATAGTTGCGTTCAGCTTAAGTCCGTTCTGATGTTACATAGGCAGGTGCAAACTATACCCATTCGCATAAAAGTGTAAAAAAAAAAAAAAACAGAATGTAAATATAAACAAGTGAAGACACTATAGTCACATTGTTTGATATAGTTATTCATAAACGACTTTTCAAAATCATCATCATACTTGACTTTGTTTACTGCTATATACGGCCTTGTAATCGATATTCAAAATTTCAAAGTGAACGAATTGCAAATGGTTCTTTATTATTATCAGTTATTGAAGAAAACGATAAGGAAAAGCACTATAGTGGGCTATGGCCCATCGTTAAACACCCTGCAACATTTCGTTTAACACAATCATCCATATAGCGACGAATAGGCTGTTGTAGGAGAAGTAGTTGAAAATGTGATCCGGTTTGAAACATTTTTAATAGGGTCCGTCTTTAGGTCAATCTTTAGGTAGATGCATTAAATTTCATCAACATATTTAAAAAGTTGCGACATGTAGATTGAACACAAAAAAAAAAAAAACAAACAGACAGACGGATAGACAAGTTTAGACCGTTTCAGAGAGTGGTTCTGAATCAATTGATTGTGAATCGCTCGGCATAACAAAACGTAGACTTGTGTCAAGTCCCTCTGGATGTTGCATGCATTCGCGCTGACTTAATATACCCTTGTATCGTGAGTGGCCCAGGGTATAATAACATAAATTCAAAATAAATAAATAAATAAGTAAAAAACAAAACAAAAAGTGAAGCCATTAAAGAAATGCATCACAATTATTGGGAAAAATACTTAACAATCTGTTTTTTAAAACGTGCCGGGCGGAATGGTGTTCGAGAGGCATACAGCATGAATGAATTGTTATTAATGGTTTGCAAGGTCTAAATTTTAGCACGCCTTCTTTGTTTCGATCCGTGACTTAGATTTGTACTTTTTTTTTTTTTTGTTTTCTTTTAGGGATCAGGCATTCACGCGGTCTCCTATACGCGTCAATACAGTGCAGGGCTGGAGAAGGTAGATGAAAACGGATAGGTCGTTCTGTTTCTGTTCTTCTTAATGCTCTTAAATAGATTTGGTCAATAAATTAGAAAACACTAAGAGATGATAACCGGCCAAGCGATTTGGCGACGCTGACCAATCCCTCTATTGGCAATTTGTTGTGTGATCCCTTATGAGCCCCCTAGAACTTAAATCTGTCAAATGTATTCTTAGTTTGAAGGGTCGTGACATCGTAAATATCACACAATTGCATTACAGAAGGAAGAATGTTTAAAAAAATCAAGTGAAAACATTATAGTCGGACTAGATCGACTATTGAATACCCTACATCATACAAGTATTATTTTTGCCATAAGACACAAAAATTACACCCTGTTCTTATGAGCTTCCTATAATGAAATTGCATATTAAAAATTATTGCGCCCAAGCGGTTCACAAAATTGAGGTACGTGTTCAAACTTCAGCACAATTAAGTTTTATATCATATTGCTATTGTGGGTAAATTTTCATCATAACATGATAAAATATAGAAAATTTTTCGTAAAAATCCTTATATAGGGTAGGATGTAAAAATAGACCGAATTAGTCTAACTTTTTTTTATCTGAAATTGCTATTATGATCTGATTTTCATCATAAAGTATCGAAAATTAGACTTTTTATCACATGAACTACAGTTTTTGTTATATGAGAGTGGATTCAAAAAATGGCCCGAGCCGGTCTGAAGTTTTCACATCAATTTAGAATGACATGAATATATCTACTTACCTAAAGAAGAATTTTGAAAATTGGAAATTCTTTTCAAAATAGGGCGTTACCAGGAGGTGTTGTCGAAAAAGTGGACCGATCCAAAGGATGTGTATTAAATTTCATCAAGCAATAATTCTAAAATCGCTTAAGCATAGGGCTTTTGAAAAATGTTAGCTAACATCTCACAAATTTCGGAGGCATCAGAAGACGCACCGTTATTGAAATACGTGAGTGAAGCAAATCCACGCAGCTTTCGCTTAGAATTACAAATTTGAAAAAGCATTTCAGAAAGGACTGTAACGATCTTCTCATTTTACTGACATACAGAGTAATCGACGGAATCACAAAGCAACCCAGTTTTCTTGCGCTTCTTAAAAAGTATACGAACTTTGATTACGAACAGCTTTTAACACCTTGGTGAACCAAACAGGAGAACACTCACATGAAACTTTCCCTTCAACAACGACACATACAGATATCGCAGGATAAAGTTTTGATTAAATACCAGACAGAGATCCCTCAATGTCATTGCAATCCAAATCCCAAGATATGTTAGATAATTCACTCTAAAGTCTTTCATAATTAGTTATCCGAAAGAAAAATCGCCAGTTATCTTTCATGATGAATGTATAGGAGGTGACGTACTCAAAGAAATCAGGATATTCGGACGATATACATCGTCTCGAACAACAAACGAGAGGACACGCCGAATAGATAAATTGATCAGATACTAAAGGATCAAATCCAAGATATTCTTCAAAGAGTTACTAATAAGATGCATTGATGCAATTGATACAAGCAGAGCTCAAACCAGAATAGAAGATAGAATCAAAAGAGTCACATTTAAGATTGAATTTCCAGGAAACATCTGGCAAATGAAAGTCACAGAAAACATCTAACAAATAAAGTCAAAGTAAAGTCATGTATCAACAGGGAGATCATTTCAGCTGACATTTGACGAATGAGGCAATAAGGATGATAAGATGTCAAATCTATCGTATAGTCTAGTAAGGAGGAATTACGATTGCCAAGACGGTGTTCACGGGTTCAAATCTTAATACCGTTTCATTATAACTAATCGTAGCTGAATGAATGCGTGTCTAGTCGGTAAAGGTCGTAACACTTGTCGACTGCGTACACATCCATTAAGATGGAGTCCTCGGTCCTCCAACCCACTCCCCATTCCTCTGCCCCACTCTGCCCCCTTCTTTGTGGCCATCAGCTCGTAGCATGTGTAGAAGGCATTCCCTGGATACATAAAAAAAAAGGATTTTGCATCAGTTTTCATCATAAATTATTAGGTCAAGTCATAAGTAATTTCGGTTTTTTTTATCAGAAATTTATTTTGTTTTTATTGAATAACAAAATTGTATCAACTTAATAGTTGATTGTGTGGTATTCAATCTTCTGTCTATACCCCTTGGACTTTGCTCGAATATTGGCTTGAAAAGGTTTTCGTCAAAGTCGAAAGCACATCTCGTCTTTTAAGGTCGTATCTCCCGAACGGAATTTTACAAACCAATCATTAACTGCGCGATCAGTTATCAGTTCTTCACCGTCAACGTGACATATTTTCTTGAACTATCGCCTTAGCGCTAACCATATGCACTTTTTGAGGTTAAGAAAAACAATTGACAGAAGACTAACCGAATCCTCATCTATATATAGTGAAAACAAAAATTTTTTATTTGTTTCGATGACTTATAGTGGGTAAACACGAACGATAGATTCTACTTAAATGCATCGAAAATTACTTCCAATCTTTTTAATCCAATATATGTAAGAGTGTATTGAATTTCATTGAAATATTTTAAAAATTAAATGGGCAGATATCAAAAAGTTAAATGGAGAGAAGGACAGACATATATATTGAAAACAATTTGAAAAATAATTCTGAATTGAAAATTTCATACGAATACACACGAATACACACGAATTAAAAACTAAAGATACTCTTTGCCACAGGTGCATAATGAGAATCGTTCGAGTATTAAAAATCTTATCGGATATCTTGTATAACGGATAATAGCAATGAATGTTAAAAGTTGCATTTATGCTTTTGCGATTGTAATGTAAGTCAAAAATTGAAAATGACCCTGATTCACTTACAACATATTGATTGCAAAAATATTTAAAGAAGAATATCGTATAGAATTAAATACAACAATGTAATCTTGTTAATATTATTTATTACCTACATAAATAACACTTCTTTCACATACATAAAACGCATACATTTAGCTTGCAATTATTAACACCTGGTCAGGTTATTTTTGAAAAAAAAAATACCCAAAAATCAATTTATATCGAAAACACTTGAATGGCTTTTTTTTGTTTTGTTTTGTTTTGTTTTTTTTTTTTTTTCGGTTAATTTTAATGCTAAGAACTAAGAATTAAGGGAGCAAATTAAGCTTTTCTCAAACCAACAAATTTAACCCTTAATCAAAATGCAGATAGAAAGCTATATTAGCGAGAGAAAAAAAAAAAAAAAAACAAGTGAGCAAGTTCGCGAAGAATTCGTCTTAGGTCGCATCACGGATACCGATCATCACCTCAAACCTTTACACGTTAATGCACGTGCACTATTCTCTCATTTTCAATTGAGTTCACATCGAAGAGATGATTAGAATCGATTTCGAAGATTTTTTTTTTTAAATAACATCGGGAAATATTTTTAGTACGAGATGATAGCTGACCAGGTGGACTGGTGAGTTCTTGTTAGTAATAACTTTTTTTGCGAGCATAAATTCTACAAATATTTGAATCAATTACTCGAAGAGTATTTTAACAACAAACAAACGGACAAACGGACAAAGTATTGCTTAAGTCGAATGCACTATGAATTTAATATATGCTAAGAATCGTAGTTCTATCTAGCGTCCTTGACGCATATTTGTGGGTTTTGCAAAAGCAATGACTAAGTTAGTCGAACCTCTTCAAATGACGGGGGACAAAAAAAAAAAAAAAAAAAGCAAATTAAAACCCACAACAAATTGAAAAGACGTACAAACAAGAGATAAAATCGAAATCCGAAATCGAAATTATACACGATTGCGCTCAATTATAATGCCGGTAGAAGTGAACGCTAACTTATTGTTATTGTTATTGTTATATTTGTAATAAGAGGGCAAGCGGCTCTAACTAGCATACTAAAAGGAAATCACCCCTTCTTCTGAATGTAATAAATGTCTGCTGATCCTATCTATCTAGAACTAAAGCACGCTTATGGTTCTTTTTTTTTTTTATATTTTTGAAGAAAAAGGAAGAAATCGTTGTACGGTTTCGCTTTGCTGGTGATCGGTATGACACATGTTTCTCTTTTCTGCCTTTCAAGGTATATTGTTATTGTTATTACTTAACTATTTACAGCCTATAGCAGTTGTGCTACAGATTATATTATTAAGTTAGTGCGGACGTATGTAATACTCAGAAGGGCTTAAGATATACCCAATCGATTCGGAATCGATTCACTGTCACTCGTTCGTATTACTTTCATCTGAACTATTGTTGTCGTACCTCACATACTTCAAATTTAGAGAGAATTTATTGAAAAAGTATTGAAAAGTAATGTTACCTGCCCATCATAACACGCACACAAAATTCAAGTTCATTTTTCTATGTAAAAAGATGCGTCTTATTCGAAAAATACGGCACTTTTTCTTCTTTGTCTTCTTCTGCGAGTTAGCAAATCAACAATAGACGGACGATTCACTAACTTGAGTAAAACGATTTCAGGCAAAAAAAAAAAAAAAAAAAGCCATCAGTAACATTCGATAACGTAATTCACTCAATTCAAAGATTGAACAAATCTCAGTCTAATCGCAAAAGGTGATGGAATTGCATCCGTCAGCCCGAAAATCACACTAAACTGTAACTCGTTGCGGCTGAAAAAGTTTTTCGACTTCGATTGCTCAACGATTTCCAGCACCTACAAGTCCAACAATTTAACTTGTTTAACCTGCCTAGGTAGATGAAAACAATTATGATCTTGTTCAAGAATTCCACAGCAAATCGCAATCAGCGGATGAATCTCTACATTGTTGTGCTCATAATTTACTTATTGTAAGTTAATCATAATATTATGTTAATATGAAGTTGTTTTCATACCCTACACCATCATATTAAGTTTGTTCGGTTGTATGCAACATCCAGAAACACTTGCCATTGAGCCACTTTTTATTATACCGTTCGATACAGAGTCATTTTCTAAATCAATCTAAGTTTATCTATCCGTCTCTCCGTCTTGTTTCTTTTTTTTTTTTCAAGCTACCGCCCGCCCGTAATTTTCGAGATATTTTGATAAAACTTGGTACACTGACATGTTTTGATCCAAGAACGACGAAGCTACTGTAAACGGTGTGGATTAGATCACTTTTTCGAGCGCTTCTCATCTAATGCCATATTTTGAAAAGTCGATATATCGATAACTGTAGGCTGATGTACGATGCTCACTGTATGTAGTATATAGTACATACACTTAATATCTATATTGTATGTTTCCTTTCGATCATGTTAACATATAGTTCATTATTATGCAAACAACTAAAATGAAGTAAATAGATGCGTTCAGATTAAAAGATGGATGTATATAATTTTTCTCTCAAAGAATTAATTATTTAAAAAATTCCTTCAAGTTTTTCCTCGTATTATTTCAATTTTAGTTTGCCTGCTGATCAATTGGTTTACATTGGTCTACGGGACATTGATCCTTTCGAAGGCTACATACTTAATAAGTTGAATATTAAAGCATACTCCATGGATGTAAGTATGAAAAGTAAAACTTTATTTCCTGTAACTTATCCTACGATTTCAGTTACCATTCATTTTTGTTCAAGGTAAATGGATGCGTGCATGCATGCGTGCATATGCTTCTGCTGTGAGGCTTCATAGGTCGTTATATATCGAAAGCAATCATCCTTCCTTGGATTATTATTACGGATATGAGCAAGCAAACGCAAACAAAAACACATACATGCATGCATGCATGCATTACATACATATTTATATTACACTTTATGATCAGCAAGCAAATTTACAATATATCTGTAACAAAATACTTTCATGTTTAACTATGCGAGGAGACGGCATTTAAGGGTTGTTTGCGTATGCTTTATAAACTGTTATTAGGGGCTTTGAGTTTATGGCTTTCTTCCTTTTCCTTCTTTTAAGCAGGATATACTTGTGATTAATATATGCGTTACATGCATGTCAATCGAAGTGCATTTTCGCTTCGTGCTTGTCTGTTTAGATCTGTTCTTTGTCTTCACTTTATGGTCTCGCTAAATTTAATCCATTGTCCTATTTTAATTTATGTTCACTGCTTTCATAATTTATCTGAATCTGAATCTATTTTATTAAAAATATTTTCAATAATGACTTTCAATCAGTAAATCAAAAATTTAAAAAAAATAACTCAAAAGGACTTTCGCATCAAGCGTATAATAACAATCAATTTTTTATACATCTACGGAAAAATATTTCGTAGATACATCTTTAGAAGCTAGCAGCAAATTTTGCCTGAAAATTTTGGACAGCATGTAGCGAAGATCGCCGATTGGCATGGGTGGAGAAAATGTGTCCAACACTTTCAATACTTTAAAACATGGCGGTGACGTAGGTTAACCCAAGGCGACTTTTTTTTTTCTTGTTAATCTCAAATAATTTGTAATGAGACGCAGAGATAACTCTAAAGCGAAACTAAAACAGAACATTATAGAAGATTTCCTAGCAAATAATGAAAGATAAGAATGTAAAATTTAATTAAAGTTCGATATTATAATGAAAACGAGGTCATTTTCAAGGCCAATCTTTGGAATCAACCTGATATGTAACTTGCTTCATCTCAATAATGGAGGAATGATCAAAAAGTCGCGTAATTAAATCGCCTCATAATTGCACACTAGTTCAGGCTATATATACTGGACGGTATCCTTTACTCATATTGCTTTAAACAAGAAATATTTGAAATTGGAAATGAATAATTTTTCATCTAAAATATGATAAAGTCCATCTGTCCATCGGTTAGCGAACAATTTCTTTATTGTGCGGCTACAATTCGGTTTGATTCCAATTTCACAATTGCAATGAATAGGCGAAGCTATTATAAAAGGCATACCCTCTCTTCTCTATATCTCTTTCTGTTTATATTAAAAACTCTGGCTTTATATTTATTAAGCTTATTAGATAAATTCCGTGCTTTTAAATTAATTCAATTAAATTTAAATTTATTCCGATATTATTTCGCTACAAAAATCTGGAATCATTATAAGCTTGTCTTGTAAACTTCATTAGTTCGATTTAGGAAAATCATAACCGTAGAGTTAACTGACAAGCATTGCAGGGCTTTATATACTTAGAGGCAAATTTCATCTAAGTTTTACGCCTCACCAAAGAGCATTACAAAGATAAAAAAGTTATGAAGTAATGATTTTTTCAACACTACTCGATTTGCTAGTAACTCATTAACAGCGATAAAAAGGATTTTTATAAATTTTATATTTCGTTCAGACTGGCTTTCATAGCTTCATCTAAGAATGTGTTAAATAAAATAATATCTGAATTGATTAAGAACGATTTGTTGTTCGTTTAATATAGACAATTATAAAAAAATCTTCTTCTTTTTCTGTTATTCAGCAAACCAACAATCAAAAGTTCGCTGAGATATGTAAAAAATTCCCTTCGATTTTAAAAAATATTTATTTATTCATTATTTCATTTTTCATTGTTTTTCAGGCTATTGATCGATTTGGTATATCGAAAATTATGGAAATGTCATTAGATGCCCTGAAACCTCGTAATAAGATTCATTTGAGTTTTGATATCGATGCCTTAGATATATATGTTGCGCCAAGCACTGGTACACCTGTACGCGGTGGCCTAACGTTAACTGAGGGCCTATATATAACAGAAGCTCTCAATGTCACAGGCCGATTACAAGGCTTAGATATAGCAGAAGTTAATCCTACGCTAGGAACAGGAGATGATTTGGAAAGCACTCTTAATACAACAATGCAAATAATTCGAAAAGCTTGTGCTGATCGAGAAGGAAAACTTTCAGGAGTTAAAGAAAATGTTACAAATTTATCAAAAGAACTAAACAAAAAGTAAAGTAAATAAAAAGGCAATTTTTTAAAAATAAACAAAAAGACTTTTATGGATAATTGTACGGACATAGTCAACTAGGGAAGTTTGTGTAAAATTCGAATTAAAAAAAAAGTTTTGTTTAATAATTTTACAAAACAAGTGGGTTATGGAAAGTGGTTATAAGTGCTCGCTGCTGCTGATCGATGACTGACATATTGTTCGCGGCACTTAGCAGCTCGTTCGTCAACACGAGCTGGCCAGATCTTTGCGCAGATTTCATCAGGGAGCTCTCACCATTCGGGAGACTAGAAGTTTTTTGTAACAACTGCGGAGCTAGGATTTTAATAATATTTCTTCGCAAAGTCAGCAAAAATACATTTAAAATACCTTAAAAAAAAATTTTTTTTTAAATAAAACAAACTTCAAAGTAACTTAATGGTAAGCACAACTTACCCGACAAAACAACTATACCCGATATAATGGAACATAAACGTATAATAAATTGCAACATATTGTCACGATCGGTGCGTACAATAATTTTCAAAGCTGACCAATCATACTTAAAGTAAATGCCTGGTGAACCATATGAATTACGATCGCTATCTATAAATGAAAAAAATTTTGAAAACAAGCCGACGGCAACTGTGAAAACATTCTACTTACCCAATACTCTGACATTCTCTGTTACCGAATACTGATAAGTGCTAATAGTGGTAAAAGTTTTATGTATTTCGGTGGGTACTATATTCAAAAAATATTGTACAATGGTACCCTCTTCGGAAACAAAAGTTTCATCACCTTCCAAAGGTTGGACGATACGTCGCGCATATTGCCCGAAGCTTAAACGATTAATGCGATGTGTAAAATTGGCCGCAATATGGCGAAAACCAATCATTAAGTGCTCACCAAGCAAGTCTACCACCGGTTGGGTACCGCCCACTAAATGCAAAACACCGGCTACCTGAATATTGCAACAGTAGGAGACGAAAATGAGAGATTCAAGCTCGATCGTTAATACAAGTTAACCTTATTTATTCCTAACGTTCCATGTAAACGACAAGCATCGTATTGCTCTTCGCTTAAAGGCTTCTCATCTTCTTCTGTCGCAGTTTCATCCACTTCTGGGCTTTGTATAATGTATTTGAAGAGTAAGTCGGCCACGGAATGATACTCCTCACGTAAAAAGTGATTTTCATGTTGCACTCTTTCGAACTCAGTGCGTTCGTGAGGTGTTAAATGCCACCACACCCCTTGACGTCGCAATGCACCGTACGCGAATACATCTTGCTGCGTTTCATCCATTAATCTACACCAGATAAAGAATTGCAGGGCATGGCTACGGTGATATCAACATGCATTTGTACCTTTTCTTTATCAATGTCCGGTTCAAACTGATAAACCAATCCGGCATCCTGATAGTACTTGACTTCACGATAGATCAGATAAATAATTAATAGACGACTGATAAGCGATACTGGAAAAAGAAAAAGTTGCATTAAAAATAAATAAAGGGGAGTGAAAGCAGAATAAGATAACATTGTGTTCGTAAAATCACTTCATTATTTTTGCGAATTAGTTCACCTGAATGCAAAAGCTAATCTAGACATGTTTTGAAAAAGCATCCTTTGAAATGTTATATTTTCATTTCGCTACACACTTTACTCATTGTGAAGAAAGCTCTGAATTTTCTGCGGTTTTACAGAAATTTATGTGGGATAACAGAAATTTAATTTCAATGATTTGCAATTTCATTTAAAGTATTAATCAGTGAAAGCACCACATATATTAGATTTGATAACAGCCACACAGCTCTTTCGAAAATTAAAGTATTTACATTGTAGTATGACTAGTTTCCTAACCCTGCCTTTCGCGATGTTTTTACAGTTTTTACTTGTACTTACAAGTGCCACCAATTTCCGTAGCTTCTGTATATTTTTCCGGTACTTTCTTAAATGCATCCAAATTTTTAGCTAATTCGATTAGATTATTTTTTTCGCCACGATAACGTAAAGTTGCAGTCATTTTTCAAGGAGAAAACTATTTACAAAGATTTCAAAAATAAACAGTAATTATTAAAACAATACGAAATGCAGCTGTTTTTTTTACACGTACTAACTCAATAGAGTAGCCTAAATTTAGAAAAAAACAAATGCGGAAATATAATCCATAATCTCAAGTTATACCTAATTATATTTTTAGAGAATAATGGCAATGTGATCGCGATGAATTAAAGCGATTAACTGTTGTAATATCTTAAAAAAAGTTTTTTTTGACAATTTTTTTTGCATAGAGCGACGGATAGTATTTGACGAGAGTTATTAAGAGTGCATTAAAGATAAGAAAATAAAAATATGATAATAATTTAGGAAAATATTAAAAAATGGCAATACCGCATCTATTGTTGGGGGAAATTCTTCGCCTAAGGGTCTCTGCGGCAAGCAGAATAACAAAAATCATTTAATATCTAATGCTTTAACTAAAGAAATACTTAAATGTTTTTCGACAAATTGGTTTTTTTGTAAATGGCGAGTGTTCAAGTGAAAGAATGTAATTTTTGATCAAAACAAAACACTCTTTTTATTAGTAAAAAATGTTTAAATTAACTTATCGGAAAAATCCTACGTATTTCTGTAGAGAATGTACTTTTAAAGATATTTTCAAATGATGTTTTCTAATCTAAAAATATAAACTAAAATGTAAACTTTTAAACATATATTAAAAATATGTTGACTTAAATCGTTCTCCAGATTTAATTTCACTTTCTAACGCGTTACTATGTCACGTCATTTTCTAAACGTTTTTAAAGCGAAATTTTTAATTATCTGAAATATCATTTTCAGTTAACGTGGCGAAAATTTTTGCCCGTCGAGAAATATTTAAAACATTTTACTTTTGGCGCGTTAGGGAAGAAAAATAAATTTTTTTGATACAGAATGTAAATATCTTCCTCTCCTTTTTTCTTTAAGAAAAAATTTTGAATCGAATACATTTCTCTTCAATTCCTTTTTTGAATAGATTGTGAATTGGAAAGTTTGGAAACTTCAAACTTAGATTGTTTAAAATTAAACGGTATTTATTCATTAACTCCTAGTCATAACAATCCCGTTATTAAACTCTACCAAATGTTATTTAATCGATATTTTTTCGATTTGTAAGCTCCGCCTTCAAATAAGAATTTTCCTGAAAATCCATCAATTGCTTTTCAAAAGCGGCAAGTTGCGGACGCTGAACATAAAATTATGGAAAGGTAGGAAGAAAGTTTCTTGCAATTTAAATATCATGCCATCAATAATCTGTGTATTTATTAAGATACTAATAAGTAATATATTTTCTTTATTTAATATTTTCTTGATTCACAAATTATGGATAAATTCATGCAGTGTGAATTTTCAAAGGCCGACATATTGAGGTGACCATATTGTTTCGCATAACTCTACTGGAAATAAAGATGACGACAAGAATCAATAGCATTTTTAAAGGTAAGCCTAGTCGAAAAATACTAATAAGTTATTCGTCACAAATAATTACTAAGCTAAATCTGAAGCAGAAGCTCTTTCTCGTCGCTAATGAATATATTGACTTCTTTATATCAATTTTCAAGGACAACTTATAGATGTCTTGTCTAGCTTTTCGAGCAAAACTTCTTTCTGGAAAAGAAGGTCGTGCGAAGGTCCATTTTTATGAATCTGGCGTTTTTTCGTGCAGAGTCATGCGAACATAAGTAAGTAAAAATGTCAATCATACAATGCATAAAAAAAAAATGAGGTTAAGTTTTTTTCGATTCTTTAATTTTTAGATGCTTATGGTCAGCATCCGCATTCAGCTTTTTGAATCCACTGGAATGCTTTAGCGTAGGTGTCTGATATTCACCTTGTGTCGTATTGTAGAATTGGTGAGAGTAAGTCTCTTTGCAGTCATTAAATAAATTAAAAAAGTTTCTCTTAGGTACTGAAATTTTACTGTTTTTATGACATAGCACATGCGACTAAGCAAAAAATTGGAAAGAAAAAGAAAGATTGACTTTTCTTTTCTTAGAAAGAGCACTTGATGAATTTGCTGTCTTTATTTAAGAGAGAAAGTGAGGCTAAGGTTTACTTTTTTTCTTACAGACGTTTATTTCTTGCAGTAATTTAAAGGAGAATGTCTATAAAAAGCGAGCCTTTAAGAGTCGCCCTTCTATGTTCGCAAGGACGCGCTTTTACCCTTTATTGTCATCTAATAACATTACAACTGTTAACTGCATTCTTCACTTTTTTAAGTGTAACAGTTAAAAGAGATTTATGCTTATGTTCAGCATCCGTTCCTGATCCATTGGAATGTATTAATCGTATCATACTTTAGCATAATCATCTGATGCTGTTACTGTAGAATTCCGCTTAACTTCTGATGGTGGTAAGTTTCTACGCAGTCATTAAATAAATTAAAAACAATTTGTTAGGTACTGGATTTTTGGAACGTTTTTTGCGACATAAAACGTAATCAAATGAAAAATTAAAAAAAAAAGAAGGAAAGAACATGTACCCTTTTTTTATTTATAAAGACAACATCTAAAGAATTTGATGTCTTTATTTAAGAAAAGAAGTGATGTCGATGTTAACTTGTGTTCTTTTTTTTGCAGTCCCTTATTTCTGGCAGGAGATTTGAAACGAAAATCTTGGTAAAAGATGGGCGTAATGAATCATCGATGAAAGAAGGCGACTAGTCAAAGGATCGCCCTTCTATGTTCGCAATTTTAGAAAGCACTTTTTACCATCTATCGCCATCATCTGATAACACCACAACTGTTACCTAGTGTTCACGTATGTATTTGCCACTTCTTTCGTAGTGTAACTGTCATAGCACTAAGCCTATATGCTAAACCTATAAACTAAATCAAATAAGTTTAAATAAGTATCGAATTTAAGCCAATTATTATTGATTACTGCCCTTCAAAGAAGTGAATGGGAAATTTTTTGTTTTTAATCAATTATATGCTAGCAAGTGTTCTGATTGACATAACTTACATTTGTAATTCTCTTGAAGTAAGCTGTGGTGTCTTGATTGAATGGCCCACAGCAACGAGTAGCGAGGATTGCTTTCGGAACGTTCGCCGTGCGATCTTCACATCGCTGAGATCGCTGAGAAATCTTTAATGCAATTACCTTGAAGTAAGATTTCTTCAACTTCATATCCATATTACAGTAATGTCGATATTTTATTTTGTTAAATATTTATTGGTCGAACTGTAACTGCCGCTGTACTTCTACTTATTGCCAATACAAATAGGATCATCAGGATCCTAAAATAATCATAGTTACTCCATTGGATGCCTGAAAATTGTTCTGCTAACTGTTTTGAGTAAAAGAATAGCGATTTTGCCTGATCTTCTTCATCAGCATTAGTCATTTTAGATATGGCATTTGATTCTAACTCTATGAGATTGAGTCTCTCCCCGATGAGACTGATCCAAATAAATACATTTGATACATTTGATTGCAAGCTGATAACGATGTACATTTTATTGAATGATAAAAATTAGAACGAACTTGGACTATAGTAGAATTATTTCGTATAAATTATTTATTACGATTAGAACGAGGATCCTTTTTAAAAGAGAAAAAACACAAATTAATCTGTTTGTTCCACGCCTCCTTAACATTAATAGTTTTTTGAAGGCTTATTGACGTTATGAATTGCTTATGCTTGATCCTTAGCAAAACATCAGCAGGCATGTCATTGGTTGCCTCATATTGTGTATTCACAACGTGCTCTTCACCTAAAGAGGATAACCGTAATTAATGTGTTCATTCATTCATTGTTTGCAACTGCACAGGCGTAATTTTTCCCCTTTGTTCAGGATTATAGACTTCGTTTAATAGAACTTACGAGGAGGGGAATATTTCTTTCTTTCCCTACAATTTCGTTGCTTTGTTTCACGTCTAACTTCAATACATGTCCTCCCCTTCTTCCTGAGTTTGCATGTCTTTCTCCCTTGGTGTCGGTAGTTTTATTTATTTTTTATTAAAATCATACTCAAAAAATCGGTTTTGGCTTTCGACATGTCCACATGTCCATCGGTACCATCGAATTTATTTTTACTAAAAATTGAACATTTCTATTCTTGTGTAATATTTCGGTCCCTTTCTTCCATAAATGATAAACTTTTGATTCTTCTTCATAATCGAGCGCAATAAATTTCCCATTTCTTGACTTAAATATCGACTTTGTCACCTTTTTATCCAACGCATATGCAACACCGCCAATTTGATGGCAATTCCTAACATTTGGCTTTCTTTCTGTCCATAGTTCATGCGGAGTTTTATCACTATTCAGTTCTGTTGGACAAACGGTTTCTGATATATGCCAACGTTCGAGCTAATTCTCTCCATAATGATTTGGGTAAAGCCGCTGCTGTTATAAACCACCGCACCATCTCTACAAAAATCCTTCTCATTCTTTCTGCTACTCTCTTCTGTTGGTTTGAATATCACTAAACTATATGGAGTGATATTAAATGGATTGTGAGCCGGTAGTACCGTTGCTGCATACATTTGCACAAATTCTTGCGATAATACTCTTGCGGTAATTAATGTAGAGTATAAAAAAAAAAGAACATTTCTGTCGGTTCGATATTCGAACTTCACCGAGGCGTGTAGTAAATTCTACAAAAGTTTTTGTTGAATAAATTTTCAATTAGTTCATAAAGGGAGCGGAAAATCAAATTGACACTTTTTCCATTTTAAGGAATTATTTAAAAGGATTCGCTTTGCACACGAAATACGTTCGATCAAGGCCGACAACACATTGACTCTGGGTTAGCGTTTTCAGCGTGTTGTGTTTTACGCTTTCTATTTTTGTGTAGTTTTTTTTCTATTATGAAAATAGTCTATTGAAACATTGGCAACTCAATATTGGTCACTTTCGTTATTGTGAAAATCGCGCGCGGAAATATTTTCCAAAAAAAAAAAAATTTAATGAATATGTATAATTTTATTACTTTTCTAAGTTAATTTTTACGGCAAGGTAACAATGATCTGCAACTGCGAACACAAGGGCCCTAGAACAAAAGCTTTCAGAGCGATGCTGAAGGCAAAACCTAGGAGGGAAATAATAACTTGAAGGTTCATAGAAAGCAATCCGAAACCTGGTATCATTTATAAAGACCAATGCACACGTGGGCGAACTAAGTAAATAGAAAACTTTCTGAACGTCTTTGGTTCGGGGAGAGACTGCAATTTTTCGAAATATTTTTCAATATTTTCAATTGGAGTCGGTAGTCGTCATTTATGGTCGCTTACGGTTAGTTTTTATTTTTATTTGTTAATTCAAGCCTATGAAATGTTGGTGCTAGTGCGTTACTACTCGACATAGGTCGAGTACAAATTTTTTTTAAGGGATTGAAATCGCACTTTTGTCGCCCGAGATATTTTATTAAGAGCGCTACTCGTCAGGTCTAGTTTTCAATAAGTTGATTTTTTTGCGGATTGTGCAACATGTACTATCTAGTTGAAATTAAACGCCAAGTACATCTATTTATATAAAATGAATTCGGTTTTAAAGAGTAGGTTGAGAGTCATTTTCACTGGTCTGCTTAATACGTTGGATATATAAAATGATTTCTCTAAGTACGTCATTCTCTAATATTGTGACATCGGTGATTGGCGGAAAGCAGTATGGAAGGGAGGCGTTAACTAGCCGAGAAGGTAAGAATCGCAATTACCAAGTCAGTCTTTGCGGGTTTAAATCCCAGTTGCTCATAGCTATAGTGAATGTGTAACACATATTGGACACACTCGTCAGAAATTTAAAAAAAGAAATAAACTACGACGCGCTTCCACTGCATTGTTTATAAGTGCAAGCGTAATAAAAACAATTGTGTAGGGTCCAGTATTAAAAACATAATTAAACAAAACGTTAATGAGTATGAGCAAGAATATTATAGCCGGGCAAGGCCGACTAATAAATACCCAAATAGACCACGTTGTCTAACACAATTTTTAATTTTGTATGAAATTGCTGTTAAGGGTTTATTTTCATCATTACATATTAAATCTTAGGCTTTTCTGCTCTAAAAAGGATCAATTTTCTTATTAGAGTAGGATCCAAACATTCAGCCGAGATGGTCCAAATTTGGTATAGTTAATTTATTTATATTATAATTACTATTGTGATATAATTTTCATTATGAACAATTGAAAATTATATAGTTGAGTTATATAGTTGAGAGTTGAATTGTTTGTAAGTTGTGTTGTAAAAATGATAATTCATTGAGTTGGGTTGATAATCGATCGGGCATTATTGAATGATTGGCCGGCCTTGATGACTTCATATTTCACAAACTGTTGACGTGTTAAGTTTGTGAGTTCTCCACGACATGTATAAGAAGACAGTGTTATTAAAATAAGATGATAACCAGTTACATGGATATGGTTCTTTTTGAGGATGCAGTCTGCGATGGGCAAAATTTGCCCATCGGTATTGATATCATTTATTTGTGATTGATGATGATCAATATTGGATTTGGTAGATGTCAGAGTTTGCCTTAAAAGAATCACGGTAGGGTAGACAACTGATGTTTGACCTCTTAAAAGTGCTAGCGTAAATGAATCACTTTCTTGTAGACTTGCGATTGTTGTATCCCGAATAGAGAATGCACGACATTTCCGATGAAATAGATGGATTGAAGTATGGACCAGCTAAAAGCAGGCTTGGAATTGTCCATGTTGAGATATCAAACTGTCGATTTGTCGGGACAGGGGTAATTGTTGGGGGGACGAATGCTTCCATATTTTTTTTTGAAATCGTTATTTCCTGATTTTAATTGGATATTCACACGTTTCCTTGATTTCTTCTGTTCGTTCCGAGCGCCATCGATACATAGCGATGCTTCTGACGTTGAACTGCACAGTTTCTTGATGACTCGCATACAATGTTCATGTGCGAACCGGAATCTAAAA
This sequence comes from Glossina morsitans morsitans, assembly GCA_001077435.1. Classification (NCBI taxonomy): domain Eukaryota; kingdom Metazoa; phylum Arthropoda; class Insecta; order Diptera; family Glossinidae; genus Glossina; species Glossina morsitans. The sequence goes on along the minus strand of CCAG010001011.1, from coordinate 23,575 downwards.
TTCCGCGGAATTTTGATGAATTCGCATTGGCTTGCGATTTTTTTTGCTGTAGCCGTTGCTAGTAAGACATGATTCTTTCGTAGTGATGATATGTTCGTTGCTGGTATCGCAACTACATCAGATGTGTTCTTATTTATGGAAAGACCATAAATAATATTGTTGAATTTGAAGTTCACGTAATAAATTTGTTTTTGGTGCAGGTGATGATTTGACACTTGATTCCAGATGTATCAATGTGTTGTGCTTTTTGCCGCACTTCTTGCAAGGACTTCGTGAACAGTTTCTGGATGCATGGTCTCCCTTGAAGTAATTGGAGCATGGTTTTTGTGATTTAATCTGTCTGCTCCTGATAACTGGAGTTTTCTGATGCAGTGATAAAACGCGTATTTCAACTTTCAACTTTCATTTGTCAACTTTCCTATCGCTGCGTGCTGTGGATGACACTGTTTTTTTCTCTTTCTTTTAGAAATGTGGTAGATTTTTACAATCAAGTCGCTCAGAAGAAGAAGAAGAAGAAGCGTGTAGCAAAATCAGAAAATAAGTACGTAGGAAAGGAAAAAAGAACGAGAAGGGCAAGTGTGTAATGCGCGGCACCTCATTGTTTAAATCCGGAAACCGTTCGGTTCACCACAATAATTCTGTTGTAGATAACGCTTTAACATTTTTATCGATTAATTCACTGTGTTAATATATGATCTGTAGCGTTCGTATTTATTGTTCAGCATACAGTCGCTCCACCTTCCCAAAGAATTTTTCTTCAGACCTAAGGTTGATCAACAGTCCTATTTCACTGTGCTTCTATCCTAGATCCCGAAAAACTTTTTTTAATTTTTAGGTAATATATTGTGAAGGGTTACTTTGTTTTTTATGTGTTTGAAAAATTTTTTTGGAGGCTCGTATAAGTTAAATAAGTTTTTATTTTTGGGTTCTTCTTTTTGAATAAAATACAAACTTTTTTAATTTAGGTTTTTTTTTTTATTTTTATTTAACAATATTTTTATTTTTACTTTTGGAACTAAGCGGTTACAATCGATAAAAATACTGACTATTGTTTACAGATTATGTTTTAAAGAAACCTCGGTTTATTGACAGCCAGCACTTGTGTTTACAGTAGGATGCTATGGGATATTGGTGGGAAATGTTTATGGTAGGGTGCTATAGGATATGGGTGACAGTGTTTACAATGAGTTCATATGACACTCATTGTTTATGAAACTTTTTGTTTATTTTACCCGTAAGGGTGCTTCGTAAATTTGAGCTTTGTTGGAACTTATACACTCCTCACAGAAGATAAGCGAATATAGTGATTTGAAAAAAAAAGAAAATTTCAACACGCTTTCAAATTACGTTTGATTTTCGTTTAATTTATTCTTTATACCCCCCACTCAAGAATGGAGGAGTATTTATTTTGTCGTAATGTTTGTAAAACCCTAAAGGAAACTTCGTAGTCCCACGAACTATATACATCTTTGTTCAGCGCCAAGCCGATCTAACTGTGTTTGTCCGTCATCAACGTTCTGAACTAATAGGAATACTCAGCTTTCCACTTGAATGTCGCTGAATAATTAAAGAAAGATCTTTGGTTGCGCGCGGTTTTTATAGCTGACGACTGATTTCACTTGCTATGATACGGCTACGAAATTACTAATACGTAACTGAGAGATCTGAGGGGAAACTATTTTCTGGTGAATCTCTAATTTAGCGTATGACGCTGCGAGAGTGTTATGTTATTATGAACATAGAGCTCGATGTGAGTATGTCTCTCCACATTTGTATTTTGCTGTTGCCAAGTGGATTCAAGAAAATATCCATGACGTCAAAACGGAAATTGTCGATCCCTCGATCCCGACGATCGTGGAAGTCATCTTAGTTATTCTTCCTATAAGGTTGTTTTTTGCCGATCTTACTGTATTTCGCTGTTTTTGGATTGGGTTTTCCCAAAGCCGCCGTTTGTCATGTCCATTGAACGCTTATCGCTAACCTCCCCCCTCCGAGACGCTTACTAAGCGTAATATTGTTGACGAGGAAGGTGTTTGATTATCTTTCTAATTTACTAAGTTAACATTAGTAAGGTTGAGCAATGACAAGTCTGTGATACCCTTAGATGTCCTAGGCTGGGCGCTTGCGATAACGAAAGTATCAGCGTGTATTTCCTACACCGAGAGGTCCGGAGAAACCCTTAAACAATTTTTATGCTTGGAATTGTAGAATAAATAATTTAGTGAGATCTGCGAGCGAAGTCACGCATTTTATGCGTTGCGGATTTTTCGCAAACGTTGACTGAATTTGATTATTTAGAGGACGTAAAACACGTAACTTATTTCCTCATAATAATGTGACATAATCTTCGATCATTACATTAATTAGAATTTAAGGGATATTTGGGATAAGCGTTTATCTTGAAGACAACCGGATTTGTTCAAATCCCTTTTCCCGATTTGCTCCTCTTTTTATTGTGATTGTATATTCTAAGCGAGCTGATGCGCGTGAATAAAATAATAATTTATATTTGTTTAGCGCGGATGTTTGTTTCAAATTAGACGTTCGCATCCCCCCACCAATTCGACGAGCCAAACCGGATTATCGCGTGCTTCAATAATTTGAAAACAAACCACCACATCCATCCGGTATTTTCATAAAATATGCTACAACTTCATCATGTTGTTTTAAAATCTCCGCCCTGCGTTGAACAGGATTGATAGCTGTCGCAGCGGTAGCTTGCTGTTCTTCATTATTGTTGTTACTCACTACAGCTGAATTCACTCATTTCGGTAGAAAGAAAAAGAAATTTACGTCTTAGTCTTTTCCTGCTTGCATAGAGAATGCGCCAACTAACACTAATGTACATGAAAATACTTATATATAAATAAAGCATTAACACTCTGTTAGCGTTCATGACAGAGTTCCCTCCCAAGCTTACTTCTCTCAATCGTCAGAGTATTGTGCGATTCCGGTCGTTTAGCCAACTAATCCAATTTCACTGCGCTGAGCACTAAGAAAGTTTAAAGAGTCTTATTTAAACAATATCAGATCCTGAGGGTTTGAAAATCAAAAACCTTTTCATCTCTAATGTGAAGTATATTGGAAGTCTGGCGTTGCCACACATCTTCCGCTCATATGAAGCAAGTACAATTTGCAAGTACTTTTGCTCTTTATCTATATTGACGTTTGTCGTCTATACGTTCTGCCTCGTAATGTATAAGTTATGTTATATTTTACTTAAGGACAGAAGATTCCCAATGAATCTCTCATATCGAGAATTATAATATTAAAATTGTTACAATTGTTAAACGCGCTCACATACAACCTAGAGCATAAAATGATTCCTTATAAAATCACAAATCTTAGCTAGCTATCTCGACTTTTTTGCGTCATTGACTTTTACTCCTTAATGTCAAAGTTAATTCGGCAAGAAGTGCCAAGCGAGAAGAGACAAGCGATTTCAACGCTCAAGCATACTTTACATAAAAATGATTTTTAGTCTAAAAATGGCATTACTACCTTTATACTATTTCTTAGGTCAAGTTTATTCTTATATACTTACTACTTATAGTTATTAGTTGAAACTAGTTTTAAAATTAAATTTTAAACATAAGCAATAATTATAGGGCGGTTAGTAGTTACGCTAAGTTGACACTCTCTTGTTTGTCTCACTTTATATTTTACAACAGTATGTTGTAAGAGTTTACTATATTGATATGATGGCGAGTACTCTTAAGATATACGAAATTATGCTTTAGTATATATAGTTGATATGTTATTTTTAATATCTAAGATTTCGTTTTTGCGAACTATTTTATGCGTTGAGAATGCTAGCCTTTTTTTATTCTTGCCGAGTTTTTTTTTTTTTTTTCTTCTTGCTCGGCATGAAGCATCCCTATAAAATGTGAAAATCAATTCGTATATTGAACTAGAAAATTAATTTTAAAAAAATACTCTTATCGTAAGCAATTAGAGCTATTGCGAAATACGGCGCTAATTGCAAGTCAACGTTCTTGGTGTATTTGACATCTGTTTATATAAAAATGCAATCTTGACGTTTTCGTACGTGTGTCACTCGCTGGTTGTGTTCATTGTGCGTTGCGATATTTACGTCTTTTTTCGATCCGAAACCAATCTGGTAAGCATTTTCGTTCCTGGATCCCGCCTCACATTAATAACATTTTATTAACTCTGAGTCCTCATGTTCTTTCAGCAACGTCTCAATAGTAATTGAATACTGAGCAGTGACAAACCGCCAGTTATATGGTTCATTAACTTCAATAGATGAACTATTTGTTTCTCTAAATGGCACTTTATCCACTTTATTACTGCTTTGTATGTCTTGCCTTCGCATTTTACTGCAAGTTTGTCGTCTTCTATTAATTCTTAAATACAAAAATGTCGTGAGAAAAGTTGAGAGGAAATTGAGGAGACGTTTGTAATTCTCTTGCAAGAAGTTGCTTAATCCAGAATGCGTTGCATTGCTGTATTATTAATGCACACTTACTTGCTGAGTAATACCCGATCTGGTTCACTCCCTCTGTTCGCATATACTTTTGCTAATTGCTCCCTCCTCCTTTGTTTGATACTATCTACTAGAGGCCAACGCATCCGCTTGAGGCTCTATTCCCTACACACACACCCAAGCTATCCTAATAATAAATAATTTTATTTTATCAATTTTGATATTTAATTACTGACTAAACCATAGTCGGAGTTTTAGCATTTCTTGTCAGCGATTGGTTTAACGTTATCTAATCCTCCAACGGCCAGTTTGCTGAGGGTCTTTAAAGATGAAATCTGAAATTAAAAGATGAAATCTGAAATTATTTAACGAAAATTAAAGTACCGGTATATAGTACTACATACTTGATGTGGGCATAGGTTGTCTTATTGTTATCAAACTCACGTAAGTAATGGAAGCAAGTAGATCGGCAGATCTCTTCATTCCTAACCGCCGCGATCAGGAAATCAAAAAAATACTTCTTTTTGTCTTCTTTCATACTATTAAAGTATTGGGCGACGAGAGATTTACAATGCTCAAAAGGACTGGGCAACAGTCACGCGGACATTATACAACGCCGGAGGGGGACGATCACACTTGGTTGGTCCCTCTGCTTCAAACTTCATTGAAAACTTCATATATTCATATATTACTTACTCTTCCTGAGTCTTCCTTGAGTCTTAACGTTTTTAACTTCTTTTCTTATTTTAACTTATGTTTATAAACTTTTAAACTTTTCTCGGTAATGTATCCATTGCGTTTTTAAGTCTTCATTTTAAATAAGATTTTCGCATATTTATTGTGCTTTTGAATGTTGCTTATTGTTTTTGAAAGGTAAGAAATTTCTGATACTTCCGTGCACCTTCACTCGCTTGATTTTATCGCAATTCTGTTCCCGACTGCCTTACCTTTGTCTCTCCTGTCAATCTTGTTGCTTGCCCTCGTAACGCAAATTATGCTAATTGCATAAGTAAAACCCATTCTTATACTATTCAGACAGACTCTGTTCTCTTTTCATAATTCTCTCTTTAAATGGCGCTACTATGTGAGGGAAGAATTATGAAAAGAAGTCTTGATTAACGGAATTCCGTTGTTATAGATAACACTACTCTTTTTGTAAAGAGAAGGGAAAAAGCCGACCGACCGAAACCCCCTACATCTATATACGGGGACGTTACGTTTACATTTCATTCGGTTTTTCTTTTAGTGACGAGCAAAATTACCGAAATATATGATAAACATTAACCAAGTACACCAACGTCACTACTCTCCCGGTCAATCACCATCTTCATCTCATTTTTTCTTCATTATTTTATTTAGGCAAGAACTCGGTTATTATATCGTTTCATTAGCCATTATTGTGCGTCGGTCAATACTTGCAATTTTCTGGCTGTTTTCTTTTCCTGTTTTTTATATTGTTTCCTATTGTATCCATGCGTCGATTTGAAGCTTGTCAGACGATTTGAAAAGCTCATTTCTTTTTTACCCTAACCTAACGAACAGGGATCCTATGTGCTCGTAGGCCCTTTCAATACCCACCCTGCCTGCTGGTCGCTGTTTGGCCCCGAAAAAAAAGTTTATGGGGGGCGATACCAAACTTGGGTTCGATGACTCCTATCAATCTGCTTGGCACATTTTTATATCATTATTTCACTTTTTCATTCATTTCATTTTATTTATTTATTTATTTCGTAATGCATCTCGTTTATTATGTATGGATAATATCAATAATAGAAATATTTACACTATATATATAAATAAAATGTATAATATAAATATTTATACTATATATATAGATAATACGTATAATAGAAATGTTTAAAAAAAAAAAAAGTCTAATGTATAACCTGAGTGCCGCTGGTTTGCTACTTCAGATGATAAAGATGTTGTGTTGAAGTATCAATAATGAAAATGGCGGTGTTATATGATAGATGCCGGCTATACTTGGATTTGGCGCAAGTTCAAAGTAGAAATTGAAATTTATTAATCCATCGCATTGCTTAAGTACTATTCTTTACTTCAAAATACTCTTTTTAGATTTCTTATGATTATGGCTGACATTAGAAATTAATATGGGGCTCCATAAGGTCGCAAAAAACCTCTAAGTTTTGTGTGCTAATAATCAACTTCGATTTGCATTTTAATTCGGTCTCCTCACACTAAATTTACTTGGATTTCATTGGCTAATCCGTGTCCTAGGTACACATAACTTCTATAGGCTCTCGTTTCTTTCTCTTCGTCGCAATTGGATAAATGCGTTACGAAGTTTCTTGTTAAGTTAGTTTTATATCCACCACTACTATTCCCCTGTTATGTCCTCTGGTTGGCATGGCAGCACATCAACGATCACGTTGCACCTATCTTCATAGTACTGAATACTATAGGGAAACTGTGGTAGTTGTAACAAATATGAAGCTGGAGCTATTTTTATTACGTCTGATTAGGCCAGCTGTTAAAGCAAAAGAAGGAAAGAAGGTATACAAGGAGATGCTATGTCCTGTCCATTGACTAGTCACATTGTTCGTATATTTTTTCTTCGTATATATTCCTTCGTATATTTTTTCTTTGCTTTTAAGAAAAATCTCAATTTAAAACAAAATTACTATTAAAGTCAACATTTCCGCCCGGACTCGAGGCTTTAGACTTACGAACTTTATAGCATCTTTAATGGCATAAAATAGCAGCACTCTCGGAGGAGCCGGTCGCGAGCGGCGGCGACTCGAATTATTATTTGAATTAATGTAAAATGCATAAAAGCAAGTGAAGAATAAAACACAACGTTTCACAAATATAAATTTTCTTGTGATTTTCTTGGGCCGCTGAGCTACCCCAGCCCCAGAAAAATGGGCCGTAATGGTCCTCACAACATGTTGCGTTTTCTTTGTAAAGTTCGTTTACCACTCACGTATTAATATTACCAAATAAAGAAAAATAGAAGAATTTTTTCTTTATTTTTTCTTTATTATTTATTATTAAAGAAAAATAGAAGAATTTTTTCTTTATTAATATTTTTTTCTTTTGCCTTTTTCTTCGTTAAACAAAAGTTATCATCCCATGATGTAGGGTGAAACATTAATCTATTAATGTTCGCGGTTAGCCGCTTTTCCACCAGCCACTGAGAGTAGAATTCCACGAGGATGTCATTGAGCTATCTCCCGGGTGATGACCGTTGAAAGTCTCGACCACTGATGGTCATCTTGGCCTTCTCACTTGAATACGTTGCGAAGTTGCCATAAAATTCGGCAATGATCAGTGTCGTTTGAAAGATTTTCGCGAAGTGGAATTTGTTGAAATATTTAATTAATTTTTTTTTACTTTTTCTTCCCGTCTACTCAAATCTCCTATCGCTTACGGTATATCCTAATTATAAATACGATGAATATTCAAATTCCTCGTAAACAATAAAAATGTAACTTCAATGAAAATACGAAGGTCCAAGAGTTCTTTTTTAATAAATTTTCTTGGAAAGAGACTTCCTGGGTAGCCCTTGAGCATACCCCGAAAAGAAGACCTTCTACAAAGAATTATGAAAACATTTATAATGCGCTAATGAACACCTTCCTTTTCTATTAAGTTTTTATCTTAATAGTTTTTCCATTTTTCTCTTATTTATCTTATTATGGCTTGATTAATTATGTTATAATTCTTTTCTTTGGTTTTTGTTTTAAATAAAAAGTATCATCTATCGACAACTTTTATCGTAAATTAATCTTTTTCCCTTAATACAATTAAATTCTCATAAACTAATTGTTGAACTTCTTTTACACATCACGCGTTAGATCTCTTACAAGGGGCGTTTCACATGAAAGTGTGCGTTGAACTCTAGTTTGTCTACTTTTAATGAGTGTCTATCCAAGAACTGTCCAAGAACTCTTTTGCTCATCTTCCCGTTTTTGAATTTGCTTTGATATGTCTCTCAATATGTCGTGTGTTTGTGAGTGCTTTAGTCAGCATACGAATTGCACTATACAAACGGACTTTGGATTTGGAAATACTAAGGGAATTTCGCTGCTATAAGTGCGTGGTTTCCGTAGATCATGACAAGAAGGGAAGAGAGTTTCAAAGCAGAAAAAAACAATTAAGAAAACATAAAGAAAAAAAAGGAGCAAAAGATTTTTTTGTGGAAAAAAGAAAAAATTTGGTTTTTTTTGGAGAAGTAAAAAGTCAAGATTTCCGTTGAATTGGTAGTGGAGAAGAAAAAAAAAAGCAATTGTCAAAAATCTGTTAAATAATTAGTTCACTCTAAACTATTTTTCGCTATTGCAAATAGGATGACAGTTTATTGAAATCGCTACTACGAAAAGGTGGGCCAAATGCCGTAAAAGAAAAACATTTTGGTAAAATAATTGGTGCTAATTGGTAAAACGACCGAGACGACTGTCTTGGTCAATTAATACGACTAAGAAGAGGAGAGATTCGGCTAATTGGTACGGAACCTACCGGATTCTCAAAGAAGCAAAGATAAATTAAACAAAATATTTTTTTTATGTTTATGTAACTTCTATTAAATTGAATTATTTTTTTAAAGCGTGATGGATCATCCATCGATCATCTGTAAGTTTTTATTAATTTCGTTTCTCTCTTTATAATTAAATTTAATTGTTTTCATTATTATAATTTAATTTTTATTAAAAACAAAGAAAGTTTTTTTTTTTCTTTGATTCCTCATTCGTATTTTTCTTGTTGTACCTTTTAAATTTTTATATTCTTGGACAGAATTCCTTTTAAATATATTGTCCGCTTAGTCAGCTAATTTCAATTTAAAAACAGAGTTTATTTTAATAGATTTCTGGAGGAAAACACTACACCTATCCGGTATTTTCATACAATATGCAATCATATAAAATAAATCTATTGGGCCAGTGCTAGATTTTGTTACTGTGTTTCCTATAAATACATGTTCAGCCGAAAGTACTTCAAAGATAACTTGATTTCAAATTTGAGTGATTGCTCGGTCTAACTATTTAACGATTGGTTTTTCAACATTTGCCTACTATTCGACAATGGCAATTAGTTGACTGTAATATCAGATCTTTACTCGGCAAAGTAAATTTTACTACTCGATCGAATGTATTGTTAAATTATTCGACTTTGTCTAAAAATGTGGAATTATAGCACGTGTTTAAAATTATTTGATTTCATTTTAAAATGTCTTTTCGAACTATTTTTAAATTTTATTTAGCAATTTTTTTTTAAAAATTTATTTTTCTTAACTCAAGTTTTAAATGGTAACCTGACAAAAACAAAAAATTTAAAAGAAACCTAAGACTTGAAAATAATTTTTACGTAAAATGATATCGCCATACATGGGTTATAATACTAGTTCAATTTATTCGGATTAAAGGAAAATTTGGTTTCTCTGCGATAAATTCGAGGAATTTCCTCTTTATGCAGGTTAAGTTCGCAACTATTACTGATCATTTTAAATTCGCTTTTTCCTAAACAGGTTTCGTGGCGAAATTTTTTAATGAACAGGAGCGCGCAACTTTGTTATAGTCGACTCGTATCAGTTTGGAGTCTATGCCTGACAGTATTTTATATGTCGCTTGGGATTGGTTACAAAATTCCTACTATGTTTAAGAGAAACTTTTTCCTAGAATATGGAAATAGGTTATAATTTGTGCATAGAAAGAGTGTAGTGTGAGGATTTAGTAGGAAATTTTTGGATATTGAAGAATACAATGGTAATTTCTATTTTTTTTATAATGCTAGGTATCTTTGGGCTAGAATTCGGTGATGTGGGGAATTGTTATGCCAAATATTGTGGCTGGGAAGATGTTATTACGAAACGCAAACTTTTTTATGGGGAGAAAATCTATCCTTTCAACATGCGGGCTTCGATGGGAACATGGAGCGAATAACTGTACTAGGCGAAGTGGTATAGGGTATGTGATAGTTGCGTTACCCTATTATAATGTTCTTGCTTGTTTTAATTACATCCTTGGCTTCGCCTTTTGTTTTTTTTTTTTATTATTATATGGTACAGCTTTTCTATTAGACTTAGCCTGGGATAATTTGCATATGAATAGATCACGAAATATGAATCATTATTTATAATCCTCTTTGAGCGTTTCCAAGTCGAAGACAAGCGGTAGATATCACTGCGTCTTTGTCCTTTAGTCGGTGTAACCATAATTTCGTTTGCATCCGTAATACTTAGCTTATTTGCGAATAAGCTTGGAAAATGCTTCTATGCTAGTGAATAGTAGTAATGAACAAGATTCGGCTTATCGGTTGGGAATGTATTTTAATTCGTATATCTGTTTGAAGTTCCTTCTGTACTGTTGTATATATTGTCAAGTTTATGTACCAAAGCGACTTGGGCTTACGTTTACAAGGAATATTGCAAACGTATGTCTTATCTTACATGGATAAGAAAAAAAAAAGATAAAAAATTAATCTGTGCAGCAGAACGCTTTTCATAATTTCTTATATTCTGAAATTTCGTTTTATTTATTTAAGATGATTACAATTGCATTTTAAAATCAAGCAAATCGATTATTAATTTATAACAAATAAATACAAATATCGCGGTACAAAATATCTCTTACAAGTCTTAAGAGATATTACATCAACGCTTGTTGTTCTTTCTTAAAATTGAAAGATTTCCCTTCATTTCATATTTAACGTGTGGATAAGGGCTCACAGTTCAATAGATTTTTTTAAATTTTACTTTAAAATATGTAAAGTTACGATACAAGTGCAACGTTAACTAAAAAATATAATGAATAATCAAATAAAATTAATTTTATTTTTATTATTTATAATTATTTATTTATTTATTATTTATTATTTATATTATTTATAATGAAATAAAATTAATTTTATTTTATTATCATATATCCGCGCTTAAAAGCATTTCATGTAAAATCATTAAACTCAGTTATAATAAAATCGTGTTATATCGTAATCGTAATATATATATATATATAATGAAAACGTGACTTGTATTGTTACTAATAAATTGTAAACTTATTATTATAATGAATATATGTATATATATCACCGATTTATTACAAGTATTCGAAAAAATTCTCCAATTCATCATAAATATACTTTAATGAAATATTTGCCCTGAAACACTCAGAGGAGGATAACCAACCTACACAATATAAATATTTTTACATTCTTCTGATTAAAATAAAAAGTTTTTGATAATACTTTCATTATTATTTTTAAAATAATAAATTGTATACGATATAAGAGCAGTTTAAAAAATGAAAGAAAATTATGTAATCAATTATTTAAGACAATGAGAAAATAGTTTAAATGTATTTTGTTTTGATGTGAAAAAATAAAATATAATAAAAAAGTAAAACGATATACAACTGTATGGGTTTTAATCGATGACTAGTACCACTTTAAAACTGTAGGGCGCTAATAAGGTCCATCAACAAATCGATCCTAAAGAAAATACTTTCGAATTATTTTACAAAAAAAGGAGCAAAAAGCGCAAGGGCAATGAAAAAAGGTAAAGTTCTAGAGATCTTTGTCACATATATATTTCTTATCTTCTCCCTTCTTCACAACTTAATCTTCATCTTCGTTTTGCCTGCGATATTTGATTACAACAACATGGAGCAAATATAGATTCATTCATTCTATATATTAATCTGCAAAAGAGAACTCGACTTCCTGATGCTTTGAGCAGAATAAAAGATCTTCGATAGCATTTAAATTTGAATTAATTTTTTTATTCTTTCCCCCATTCCAAGCCGTTCAAATAAATATTGAAATATTAGGTATTTGGCAAAAATTTCGATCAGCGAATTCCACAGGTAAAAATAATAAAGAAATGGGAAATATCAGTTGAATTCGATAGTTTTGATCTTCCTCTACATCCAATAACAGTTTGCCAGTTAATATTTTTGATTTATTCAGCGTAAGCCGGCGCTAATCATCGAGCGCACAAAATTTTTTTTCTAAATTCATTACTTTTGTCGTTTATTTGACGAAATCTGATGCCGAAGCCGTCCACCAAGCCAAACACCTATAGTGATGCTGCTCCATCATCTTCCGATTGTCGGTGTTGAGTTCAACGGATGAAAAGTGGCGAAACAAGTTGCCTGAAAATGCCTTTTTTTGGCCGCTTGTGGCAAGAGTTGCCCAGGATACACTGTTACAGCTGGAATGGGAAGTTCTGCTACACCCAGCCTACTCATTAGACATGGTGCCTCCAGATCACCACTTCTTCAGATCGGTGCAATATGGCTTGACTAGCACGCGGGTCCGCAAAGTTGAAAAAGTCGCGAGTATAGGTCGGTGCGAATCGCTGCCAAATCAGTATAAGAATTCTTTCGAGATGATGTCCTCATGTTGCCAAAAATATTCTAAGATGTTGTAGAAAATGGTGGAATATGTCCAATTTTCCACAATAAATGCCTTTTTCAAGTAAAAAAGTGATCAACATTTTTGAAAACACCTGATAAAAAAAACCAATTAAAAACGTCATAGTCGGGCAAGGTCGATCATTAGATGTGCTATGCCATTAGGTCTACTACAGTTATTCATTGGTTTTGTTAATAACATCAAATATTACACATTATTTTCATGAACCCCGCATATTAGAAGATGCCTAAATTTTAAATCACATCAAGTGATCCAAATTTTGCAAACCTAATTTACTTTCCAAAAATGTTATTACATTTCAGAAAATAAACTTCCTCTCCATATAAGCGCTATTCGCGAGAAATCTTATGTGGAGTAGAGCCCAAGAAAGAAGACTCAAATTTGGTTCATTTAAACTTTTTGTTAAATTATTATTATGAACCAATTTTCATCACAAAACATTAACAATTAAACCTTTTGGGCATATAAAGGTAGGTTTACATTTCCTGAGAATCATTATATGCTGTAGTATCCAAAGGATAGACCTACTTTGTCTGAATTCGGTAAGATTGGTTAATATCCCATCACCCCTCTGAAATATCGAAAATTATATTTTTTAAAGATTCGATTTCGAGCTGATAGAGAAGTTTTTTTAAATAAAATAAAAATTATTTTGCTCAAAAAGAGCACTATTCAAACAATATCTTATAACATTAAAATTTTAAAACTTCGTAGTCGTTGCCGGAAACCCCACAGCGAATAATAACCTTACGCTGAATAGGATAATACGTAATAGCTTTATCCAAATTTCAAACCCAAATATTTCTATTGTCTTGTAAACGAAGCTATGATTAGAGATCATCCGTTCAAAAGGCAAGTTGATCGTTCGGAAAAGTGCGCAGAATTTCACAAAGTTTACATCGTTTCCCAAAAATCATCTCCACTGTCTTACAAAGCAGTCTTCTGACTAGTAGCGAGAAATGCAGTGCCATTGTGAACGGTAGTACAAAGACCCAAAAGTTCTCTTTCATCTTTCAACATTTTCTACTTTTAGATAAAAAAGGAAATTGTTGAAATTTTAATAAGACCAATCGAACCACCCACTTCCGGAAAATAAAAACTGGTATATTTTTCTCACCTCTCCTGTCAACTCACCATTTACTAGTTCCCCACTTCTTCATATAAAATTTATTTACCAATATCAGTACTTACAAAAGTCGTTAATTTCTTTAGATTTCGTGCAGTCTTCAAATAGTTCCTTAAATTCCTTTAAAGTGTTGGCTAATTCAATGATATGGCTTTAATTTTCGTAATAGTGTAAATCTGCGGTGACTTTTCATTAAAGAAAATTTATTCGCGCCTGTTTCAAAAACACATAATAGTTATCTTCTTCTTCTGAATCTTAACGAACAGACAACAGATGATTGCTATAACATGCTTTGTTGAAAACTTTCAATCAGAACCCTAAGTTATTTATATGAAACTTAATAAAGCGGTTACTTTTTGTTGTAGATGTATATGTATGAATAAGTTCGTAGCCCATTAATGACGAATCCATATGATTTTTAGAGAGTGCCAATCTTCGAAGCAAATATGTTGAAATTTTGCGGCACGCTGGACTATTAGTTTACAAATTATTTTTCTTTGAATGACGCAAAGCGAACTTCTTTCGAAATCATATACATAATGAATTTTTTATTACTTTTTCCGGAAAAATGTAATTTAGTTAATTCAATAAATAAGTAATTAATTCTTCCTGAATGTTTGTGCTTCTTTTTAAAGCAAAATTGTAATTTTATCCATAGCTTCTTTTTTAATTATGTTTGTTTCGTTTTGCCTTGTTTCAACTTTTCAATTTGCCTTGAGTTAAGATTTTTATTTTCGCCTCAATTCTATTTTTATTTACTACTATTTTATTACGACTCTGTAATATAGTTAGTGCCGATATATGCATATTTATTTGGTGAAAGAGTTGGCAGTTGTGCAGTGACTTTGTCTTTAATAATCTTTGACTTTAAATAAAGTGTTAATGTATTCCGAGAATATGTGTCGTGCTATTTGAGGGTTATAATCACATATCAGATCTTCATGTCTTTGAATATGCATAATACACGTTTTGTCCATACAAGGTATTCATAGATATACAGCAGTGTCGATTATTATAAAAAGTCCGATTTATGTCTAATTCAATCTTCACTACAAAATGCAGTAATTTTTTTTTAAATGTACTTTACATTAAACGGTTTTTGCTATCAATTTCTCGTTTTTTTGTTTGAAAGGAAAATTGAAGTGCGGTAGTTCTATATTAATAGGTGTTGCCATAAGCTATTGCGTTTAGAGTGTAACAATATTCTTTTCCTCCTTATGAAGCTTCGACATATAAAATAGTGAAAAGACATAAATTAAAAAAGAAGAATATTTTGCGCATTCACTGATTTTTAACCATTTATTTGTTTTAAAGGAATAAAACAAAATGAACCTTTATTTTCTTTTTAGGCTTTGGAATTAAAATTGGATACATTGAAACTGAAAAATAAATCGCGTGATTAAAAAAGCAATTCTGACACATGCTCTCTCACATAATGTCAAAGCTTAATAAACAAGAAAAGGTTTTAAGTGCGGAAACTCTGTTCTTTTTTTCTTTCAAAAAGACTGCAATGTCTACGCCATTTTGAATCTATCTTTTTCTGCATTATGAGCTTTAATTGGATAAAAATTACCGACCGGTAATGTGTTTTAATAAAAATAATGCGAAAACATTATTATTTATATTTCCTTTTTTCAGTGCACGCGAAGGCATAAAAATTATAAATTCTTTGCCTTACGCCACATTCAGTACGGTGTTACAATATGTTCATCGTCAGATGTTGAACAGCAGTCAAAATGCGGCAGAGACTAGGAGTGAGCAGAAGACGTCAGTTGAGCTGGAAAATGAAAATGCTTTGGAAGAACTGGAACATTTGGTTGGCATACCTCGTCCTGACTTCTTGTTGCTTATTAAGACATTTTCCTATATTTTACGAAGAATTAACACCTATATTATTAAACCTTCTTTGCTGCAAGCAGAATTGCGTGAAAAATTAAAATTGCAAGATGACGCCAAAATTGACGCTATTGTCAGACTTTGGGTTAGACAAACTACACCAATTATGAATAATTTGGCGGATGAGCGCTATGAATCGAATGAAATTGCCGACGTAGCCTGGAAACTCAACGTTGAGATCTCCTCGCATTGTCAGCAACGTGAAAAATCCCCTTTAGCAATCCTTCAACTAAAAACAGGAGCAGGCGAAGACATCACTTTGGAGATGAATCATGCAGAATTGGCAGAACTGTATCATCAATTTGAGTGCATCCAAAGCGAGTTGGATGCAATATCATCGCAAGAACACTTACAAGTTAAACAGAAGACGAAAGAAATTTGATGGGGTGAGTCTAGAGCAAAAAATTTCATGAAAAAAGTATAAACAGTTATGTTGTTAAAATTAAACTAAGAATATGCTAGGAATTAAAAATCGTTATTTCTCTATAGGGATCAAATAATACTTGTTAGAATTATCTCATGCTGGCTCAAAATTATTCATTTAATTTCTATTTATTTGAGTTTATAAGCGACAACCGATTATTTTTTCACGACCAAATTTGTGTTGGTTTACGGTTGTATGCTGAGGATACTCAACGAAAGCTTATGTGAAAATAATTTCTTGATTAAGCTGAAAATTTTAAATAATATATGAAAACAAAAAAGAAGTTACGACCAATAGTAACAGAAAAAAAACCAAACGAAAACAAATAGAAATAATGAAATGAAAAAAGGAATGTTTACCTTATAGTAAGGCTGTCGACGGTATACCGATTTATACATCTACGGCACCCTCTTCGTTCAGTGCAGACGAACCTCAGCGTTCAATTTTAAGCAAATTAGTGGCAATGTTCCGTGGCTACTCGGAACTTATAGGGATGAAAGTCCAGCCTTTTGATGCTTATACATGCATTTCTT
The DNA here is from genome assembly GCA_001077435.1 of Glossina morsitans morsitans. Lineage (NCBI taxonomy): Eukaryota > Metazoa > Arthropoda > Insecta > Diptera > Glossinidae > Glossina > Glossina morsitans. Next base: position 6,761 of record CCAG010001011.1, on the reverse strand, counting down.
TGTTTATTCACTGAATATGTCTAAATATTTTTGTATATAATGCTTATATTATTATGTAAAATAATTTTTCTGCCACACTTTAGCTCGTAACATAACAAAATGGGACAAAAATATGAATAATGACAAAAAAAAAAAAAATAAACAGAACGTAGAGTTCCTTCCGTTAAAAGCGTCAATGTGTGACGGCGGCATCCCTTTTGTTTCTCCTTACAATTGGCACTTTCCTCCTTTATCTCAGCGAAGGTAAGGGGACGGTTTCGATTAATACTTTTGAAGCAGTCTTCATTTCAACTTGTTGAATATTGTTGTTATAATTGACGATGCTGGATTTCAATTCATCCACGTGTAAAAGCCATTCATTCTTTAGGCCAGCCAAGATAGTATCATATGATGTCTTCCGGGTCTTCTTAAGTCTTAAGGGTAGGTGGCAGGTTATCAAACATAGACGGTAAGTCGCCAGTATCCACATTAGAAGTCGGATTACCATTAGCAATAATTTTATCTCTGCATTGTGTACAGATGTACGAGAGATGTGACTCAAAAGGCGGCAATATTCTTATATATGTTTTTGGAGGTTCACTAACAATTGTTAATTTATTATTGAATTTGACTTAATTATTGACTGGGTCTGAATGAAAAGATGTTATTGGCTGTATTTGAATGTTGAAGAGATCTTATTGATTGTATCGCTAGAATGGAAAAATATTTTTGCTTGCTTTTCTAGTAACATATTTTTTCAAATGTTATGGGTTACAGCTATTATAAAGATATGTGAGGTTGGAAGTGCTAATGTAACGTATTGCAAAATTTTCTTTTTCAAGATCTTAAAAAAGTACGTAAAGTTATGCTTAATTATGTTACGCATTAAACTACGCAAAAAACTAATGCTTCGTTTTATTTTATTAGTTAATAGTTTTCACTACGCACTTAAGTACATATATATATATATATATATAATAAAATCTTTACGCTTGTTATATATGATTCTTTTCAAATTGATTTTTTTGCCCATATTTTCAGTGTCTTAAACATTTAGCATTTTGCCTTTCCTCGAACCATTTTTCTAATGCATCCATTTCTTCCCAGTGCTTGGAAACGGTATGTAAACGGATGGATTAGGGTAGCTGATGCTGACCTGATGCTTTAAATAAAATTGAGGCGTTTCCACTTGATATTTTATTTCTTCGAAGACGTGCCTTTTTTCATCATTAACTCATAATATAGCTAAATAATTAATGAGGAACTTTAAGTTTGGTTCCACTATAAATTGCCACAAGTCCAGGTTATGGCTTGCTGATTGACCTCTATATGTCCCTTCGCATTTTTCATTTCATTAAGTTTATTCTTGTGTAGCTGCCTATGTTTAAAATATGGCATGTAATACCGTTTAATACCGCCGTGGTTCTTTCACATTACTGCCAGTGCTCACTGTTCCAGGTTTCAATATTATCTTCATATGATAGTTATGTAAAAAAGTAGACAATTTTGTCTATAACTTGCACAAAATTGAATAAAAATTAATATAATGACTCTACGACATGTTACTTAACTGTGCGACGATTCTTGAGTAAGGAATTGCTTATGTTGTCCAATTCTTGCAAGTTTTGTTCTTCTTATCTCTCTATTTCTCACTCTCACAAATCTATTGCTTTTATTCCATTTACATGGATTATATCTTATGCCACTACGTGCCACTACGTTGGTCTTGTGGCCTCAGTTAGGTGAGCCACTTCTTGTGTAACTACGCGTGTATGTCCATCACACCTAGTTTTATGACATTATTCTCTTATTGAAATGCAAAAACTAGAAAAAAAAAGGAGAATTTAAAGAATTTCATTTTTATTCCCATAATGTACATGAGTTTTGCTTATACTATTCATATAAAATCGTATGCACATTAAGTAGAAATCTCTCTTTTACATTAACTATTATATTATTTATATGGCTTTTCCGTGTTTTCTGTTTTTCAAATATCAAACGTTTAATAAACATACGCTTAAACATACGCGTTTCCATCAATAACACGAAAAAAACAAATTTGAACGCGGAAAGAATTTATATTGCCTTTTCTCTTTCAATGGCGAGCATGTTTTACTTGTTTCTCATATTCGAATAATCATAAAGGAGCAAAAACCAAAACCAAAGCAAAGAAAAAATTGACGGTATATGGTCGCCTTAGTGAGACATAGCAACAAAAAGATCTTCTTCTTCGTTAATATTATTTTTTAACGGTTTTTTTTCTACATTTCAAGGAAAAGATTATGCTCTGCAGGTTTTTCATGGCAGAAGGCTTTCTGTTATTGACAAAGGCATCAATGCTGTATGCTAGCGATATTCCTTTTTAAAATAATTATCGCTAAACAAATTAATTTTCTTTTTAATTCTAAAACCATTAGCATGTGTTCCTTTTTAAATATACTTTTTTTAAGTCCATTGATTCTGCAAGTGCACATTCAGCTATGATACCACTTCCAACTGGTATCGACGTAAACAACATTACTCCCTTCATACAGTATCTACTGAGTAAAGCGCAAATTTGATTATATTCCTGCGAGCACTCCGTAAGCCATTGTTAATCAATTATCTGAACAAATGCTGGGACATCGGCTACTACATTCTTTACAACCTTACGGTACTCTACAGTAAAATCGTATTGTTGCAATTCCAATACCCAGCGCACTATTCTTCCCGATGGATTATCTATGGTATTTGGGCACTTAAGCGACAGGTGCTCCGCAATTACAACAAACTTGTACCGTTTTAAATACGGCTTGATTTCTTTAACCCACACAAAATTGTTGAATAGTCCTTCTATGTTACGGAATAATTTTGTTCGGCTGAATTCGACCGACCGCATCCGCAATGGTCTCATCCATCTTTTGAATCAATACTGCGAAATCTGAGCACGTTAGTGCTGGTGATTCAATAAATTCAAATGCTGAGTAGACTGATGTACGTGCCTTTGCTGAGCTAACTAGTTCGGAAGATGTGGGGCGGTTTAATATTTTGTCTCTCGAACATTCCTTAGACGTTTACACTTAAAAGAATAGCGCGTACTTAACCTAAAACGAACACACGGACAGATGAAACCTATCTTACCGAACGATCATACTCTTAGCCAGGGGCCATTCACTAGCCCTACCCAGTGGTCGTCTCCGGCCCATGATATCTATGGGAGACCCGGAAGTTGTATCCGAAGAATCCTAAACTACTTCCCTCTCATTTATAATAAAAAGGATGTTTTCTCTCAATTTTTTTTCTGTTTAATTACGTGTTATGCAATATTTGATATTTTAGAATATACAATAACTGTCGACTAATTTATATAATTTATATAATTTATATAATTTATATAAATATATATATAACGCATATATATAGCGCGTAACCGTATTACGAAAATGAAATTTGTCGCATATGATCTGTTAGTTTGACTGCTGCTGAACAAGTGAAAAAATTGATCGCTGTTTACGCGCTGCTTTTATAGCTGTTGGCTGCCACAGCAACACGTTGCTACCCAGGGCTTTCACCACGAGGTGTGTTTACTTACTCTATCACTTACATGCTAATGATTACTTGATATTAATGATTACACTTATTACTTATGTATAGCTACAAAACGAGATCATGAAGCGTTGCACTACAATTTCGAGTGAAGATAAGACAATAAATTTAAATATATACTCTTATAGTTTAATAATCTTAGGTGGAATTACATACAAATTTTATATATAAATTTGATCAACAATTAAGTAAGGAAGCCTGCTTCCTACCAATACATATAAACATAAATGACGAGCATGTTCTATGTTTCTTAGACATGTTATATATATTTCCCTGACAATTAAAAACAAAGAAGAAGGCGCTCAAATTACAGGCACAGGCAAAAATTGAAAATCGTTTTATTCCTATCGCAAAGGTACTCGTATGTGAACACATCTTTTCGTATCTGTATTTAATACTTTGTAATGTATTTAGAGCTGGGGTTGAATTTATTTTCTCTCCCTGACCTGCCCAAGCTACATTTACAAAAAACCAAAAAAAAAAAACAAAGGAAATCATATTCGGAATGATATATAATATGACGTTCTGCGTGCAAATACTTCGATGCGATGGTAGCAGCACATCATGTTCCGAAGTTGCAATCCCTCCACCATTTTATTCTCACTTCTTCATTTAATAATAGTTTATAGTTTTTTTTTCAAGGCTGGTTTTCCATTTTTAAAAAAACAAAAAAAAAATGTTCAAAAATATATATTTAGATGTAAATGGTTTGATTCAAATAATGAATCAAAAACGAATAAGTTCAAGTTGAAAAAAGAAGAAAAAAGCCGACTGACGAAAACCCCCTACATCTATATACGCAGTCGTTACGTTTATATATTATTCGGTTTTTCTTTTAATGACGAGCAAAATTTGACGATTTGAAAAGCTGGTCTCTGTTTGGCCCCGAAAAAAAAGTTTATGGGGGGCGATACCAAAGTTGGGTTCGATGACTCCTATCAATCTGCTTGGCACATTTTTATATCATTATTTCACTCTTTCATTCATTTCATTTTATTTATTTATTTATTTCGTAATGCATCTCGTTTATTATGTATGGATAATATCAATAATAGAAATATTTAGACTATATATATAAATAACATGTTTATACTATAATTATAGATAACACGTATAAAAGAAATGTTTAAAAAAAAAAAAAGTCTAATGTATAACCTGAGTGCCACTCGTTTGCTTCTTCAGATGATAAAGATGTTATGTTGAAGTATCAATAATGAAAATGGCGGTGTTATATGATAGATGCCGGCTATACTTGGATTTGGCGCAAGTTCAAAGTAGAAATTGAAATTTATTAATCCATCGCATTGCTTAAGTACTATTCTTTAATTCAAAATACTCTTTTTAGATTTCTTATGATTATGGCTGACATTAGAAATTAATATGAGGCTCCATAAGGTCGCAAAAAACCTTTAAGTTTTGTGTGCTAATAATCAACTTCGATTTGCATTTTAATTCGGTCTCCTCACACTAAATTTACTTGGATTTCATTGGCTAATCCGTGTCCTAGGTACACATAACTTCTATAGGCTCTCGTTTCTTTCTCTTCGTCGCAATTGGATAAATGCGTTACGAAGTTTCTTGTTAAGTTAGTTTTATATCCACCACTACTATTCCCCTGTTATGTCCTCTGGTTGGCATGGCAGCGCATCAACGATCACGTTGCACTTATCTTCATAGTACTGAATGCTGTAGGGAAACTGTGGTAGTTGTAACAAATATGAAGCTGGGGCTGCATAAGGTCGCAAAAAGCCTTTAAGTTTTGTTTGGTAATAAGTTTAGTTTCGATTTGCATTTTAAGTTTCGATTTGCACTTTAGTTCGGTCGCCTCACACTAAATTTACTTGGATTTTATTGGCTAATCCGTGTCCTAGGTACACAACTTCTACAAGCTCTTTTTTATAATTAATATAATTTGTTTTTGCTTTTATCTTTCATTATTTTGCGCTGATTATAAAAGTAAGGTTATAAGGTTATTTGTTAAGTGATTGTTAAGTGAGAAATATTTGTGCTTTCATTTTTCTCATTGCCAAGTTGTACTGCGTGGAGGCGCTAAGTAAGACTGTAGCTGTTAAGCTGCTGGCTAAGAAATTTAATATACGTCTTATCATCGCATACATGAATCACAAAATTATGATTGACATGTTTCCAAATGTGATCGACATATGCTGAAATAAATTCGTTAGTGATTGTATATAAAAAATTTATCTTTATTTGTATTTAAAAGCAGTTCACTCATTTTCTGTAGCTAGCAAGAGCTAACTTGTGAGCCCGATCGCTTGTACGATATCTCTGTTATGTCTGCTATATCTGACCTGAGTATTTCGGTCGTCGAGCCTTTATACATAGTTAATGCTAAGGGTTGGCATATTTTGGCCAATCCTCCAAAAACACAAGGCCATCGATACAACGCTAGGCATACAATGTTGATTATTACTTATTAATAAACATATAAACATTTATATTTTTTATTAGTACGTATTAACGTTGTAAACATTCGTGCATATAAACAATTCATATAAACAACCAAGCAATTAACGTTCATACACTTGTAATGAATGAGCCTCCATAGCGGGGTAGGCTCACCCTATCCAGGACTCTTTCCAAGAAAATTTATTGAAATTCTCGGACTGTGTAATAAACTTACAGCATCATAAATATTCAATATAATATATATAGCGTATTATAAATTGAAGTTGAAGATTCCATATCGATCGTTCAGCGTTTAAGTAAAACTACAAACAAAGATGTGCGTTTCTTCGAAGGCTTTCAAGTTCAACTCAATTGCATAAGCTGTCTGAATCGTAATACTTATATTATTATTGGTAATAGCGATTTTGGATCTATCCTACAATGCACTGCCTAATCCTACCAACATTCATCAACTTTTTTTTACAAATTATGTTTAATTTTCAAGGGTAAATAATTAGTACTTTGTGGTTGGCTTTCCGTTGTTTTACTTCTAAATTGACATTGGATTGTATGTAATTTGTATTGACTTATCTAAGCGCTTTGTAACGTTTCCCGAATTTTCAGTTTGTTTTCACTTTCATTATAGTTTTTTTTTCACAATAGCCCGGTGAAATGCAAATTCGCGTTCAAACAACTTTTTTATAAATTTTTCCTTTTTACTATTGTTTTTGTTCAAATCTCAACTGCCTCAAAAAAACTTTCTCCTCCCCTTTTATACCTTTTTTTTT
>CCAG010001005.1:0-12074 GCA_001077435.1 Glossina morsitans morsitans | reverse complement strand
GCATTTACTTACCGCCGATGTTAAAGACAATTTAGTGGCGGTATGTCGGATATTACAAAATGTGTAGTAACGTAACGTTAAGAAAACTTTTTTGTTTTTAGATAACTGAGGGTCACAAAGTTAGTTTTCCATATTTTATGGCTTTCACATCATTACTAAATAACATGGAATTGATTAAGCGCATCTACTTGCATGCCACACAAGGTAATCGCACAGAACCTGTTACCAAAGATGAACTATTATATGCTGCTCAAACTATGAGTCAAATTACACCATTAGAAATTGATATTTTATTTCAGTTAACAGGAGCTTTACATCATACCGGGTAAGTCATTCAATTGCAACATTCCTAAAAACATAAAATACACAATTGCCAGTAAAAGAAACTTTTACTTCGTTTACAACATACATGTATATATATATATAAATAAATATTATCAAAAATTTTTAATTGACTTAACTGTTTTTATTAAATTTTTTTCATATCTACTTTTGTTTTTTTTTTTTTTAAATTTAAAATAAATTTTATAAAATATCTCATGTTGAAATTGTTTTTTTTTTTTAACATAACAAAATAACCAACTAGTTGGTGGAGACGTAAAAAGTTTGAAGCAAATAGGCAAGTGTAACTAAATCATTGCTAGGTATATATATATATATATATATTCTGATATACCCACTGTCAGAGAATTGACATTTGATTCACAAATCGTCCGATCGCCCGCATAAGGCTTTCTTTCAATTTAAGAATGACAGTCCGTTCGTCTGTTTTCCTTTGGAACTCGTAAATAGTAGATGGCTTGAATTCCAGAGATTAAGTTTAGAAATTAGACATGAACTTATCACAATTTTTGATAAATTATCGATCACTTGGAAGAAAAAAAGCAGAACATTGCACAACAATCTTTTAAAATATATATAAAGTGCCTATCCGCATGATTAATCGCTTAGCCCACTAATAACTCAGTGGTCACGGCTTCAAATCTCAAGTGCGGTAAAGTTTTTTAATACAGAAGAGCGTATGATTGATTGATTTACAAAATATATAGAAAATAAATAAATAAACATAAAGTGAAGTTAAAATAATATCACAGCAAGCATTACCCATAAACGACTATGAACACAACCAAGACATTTTTTAACAAGACAATATTCAAGATGGTGGGTATTCGAAATTCGCATCAAGGCGAATGTAACTGGCTGTAAGGCTCTTCAGCTTGGCAAATTTTTGTTTTTGATGCCTTTGCTTTATAAAAATGTGATCAAAACTCGTTTTGAAATGTTTTGCAAAATGTCACCCCCTAGATTCAATTATATATACATTGTTTTGTATCTAAGAGTTTTATAAAATAATTTTCATTTCTCTAAATTTTTAGACGAGTAGTTTATAGCGATTTGAATAATATCGCTCCGGAACATTACACAAAGCATATCACCACTAGATTAGCGGAAATCAGAGCAGTGGAAAGTCCAGCTGATCGTTCAGCATTTATACAAATTTTGGAGAGCACTTATCGATTTACATTGGGCTCAATGGCGGGCGGTAAGTAAATATGTCTTCATTTCTTAATACATGAAAAATGTTGAGTTTTGAGACTTCCTATCGTGAACTCTCCATCAAATACATTCTAGTATTTTCATGTCCATGACCAAAAGAAGCCGTCGTTACATGAAAAATTAATATTGTCTTTTGTAATGTAAACGAATTACAATTTCAGAGCAATTGTTACCCAAAGGGCTGGAAAAGTCAATACTATAAAGTTTCTTTTATTTTCAAAGTTTATTTTAAAACCCTTTCAAATGAATTTCAAATTCAGAAAATTTTTAAAAATCAAAAAACATTTTAGTAGCAGCTTTATGCTACAACCAGTAAAAACACTTAATGGGGCAAGGCCCACTTTTAAATACCCTGCAACGTTTTGCTTAACGAAGATATACCTATAAGCACTTTTCAAAATAAGGCCTTATATGGGAAGTGGTTGAAAAGTTGATCCGATCAGAAACATTTTCCATACCGTTCGTCGTTGGGCCGAAATACGTTGGTGGACCAAATTTCATCAAAACATCTCTAAAATCCCTATCTGTAGGTTGAACACAAGAAGGCAACATGAACAGACAGACGGAGACCCAGCAGGCTCACTTTCTGAATTGGCCGGTATAAGAAAGGGTGGTCTATTTCAAATCCTTCTAAGTGTTTGATACATCCGCGCAAACATAATACAGTCATGTAGCACAAGTTGCTTATTGCGAAAATTGACTGCCTTTCTTCTTTTGGGCGAAAGACTTTTCATCGCACCAGAATTTTTCTAATGCATCCTTTTTTCCAAAAAAAAAAGTCTATTGAAATTTTTACTTCATTACGTTTTGCAAAATTTTCTTTTTAGCCGTTGGTGCGACAGTGGTTTATCCCATTGATTTGGTAAAGACCCGCATGCAAAATCAACGAACAGGTTCCTATATTGGAGAAGTGGCTTATAGAAATTCTTGGGATTGTTTTAAAAAAGTTGGTTCTCCTCTTCAATCTTTCTATTATGTTTATATGTAAGTTAGGTTATGTTTAATATTTAAGGTTATACGTCACGAAGGTTTTTTGGGTTTATATCGTGGACTTTTACCACAGCTAATGGGCGTGGCGCCGGAAAAAGCCATTAAGTTAACAGTAAATGATTTGGTGCGTGATAAATTATCCGACAAACAAGGAACTATACCTGTTTGGTCTGAAGTTCTAGCAGGTGGTTGCGTAAGTTTTATAAAAAGCCACGGGAGGAAAAATTCCTTAAAATGTTGTTATTATTATTATTATTAATCAAATAGGCTGGTGCTTCGCAAGTGGTCTTCACCAATCCCTTAGAAATTGTTAAGATACGTCTGCAGGTAGCTGGTGAGATAGCAGGCGGTGCTAAAGTTCGTGCCTTAGCGGTTGTTCGTGATTTGGGTCTATTTGGTTTGTACAAAGGTGCCCGAGCTTGTCTGCTGCGTGATGTACCATTCTCTGCCATTTATTTTCCCACATACGCTCATACAAAAGCTTTATTTGCTGACGAGGACGGGTATAACTCTTTTTTTTGAAATATAAAAAAAAATTTTAATTCTTTCATATTTTAGTTATAATCATCCGTTGACTTTGTTGGCTGCTGGTGCAATAGCCGGTGTACCGGCTGCCTCGATGGTTACGCCGGCTGACGTGATTAAAACTCGTTTACAAGTAGTAGCTAGAACAGGTCAAACTACCTACACTGGTGTATGGGATGCTACTAAAAAAATTATGGCTGAAGAAGGGCCGCGAGCCTTCTGGAAAGGAACAGCTGGTAATTTTAAACTAAATATAATCTCATCCTATCAGCGTATAATTCGGTTTTTTCATGACTTTTTTTCATGCTCATATATATATATATATGCATGTAAATCCATAGCACGTGTCTTCCGTTCATCACCACAATTTGGTGTTACATTAGTTACCTATGAATTGCTGCAACGTTTATTTTACGTTGATTTTGGCGGTTCTCACCCCACTGGCTCCGAAGTGCACAAATCCAAATCTATCGATACGCTCAACGATATACGCCTTAATGCTGATCACATTGGTGGCTATCGGGCTGCAGTACCTTTACTCAATGGCATCGAATCGAAATTTGGTCTCTTTTTGCCACGCTTTCAATCTCGCCATCAACAACATACTATTGAGTCTACATCGACGGGTTCAAAGAAAACCTCATGATGATATCGAAGCCTCTATTAAAAACAATAACATCATAACATCACAAAACCAACCTGTATATCTATCAACAAAGATATATATATAAATAATGCCAGACTTTTAAGTTTAAATTCTAATATTTTCTTAATTGCAATTAGGAAGTAAAATTAATCATTATAGTGAAAATTTATAACTACACATAATAATTATATATATAGATACGAAGTAATTGAATGAAGTAAATGAGTGTAAAAACAGGTTAATTGAAAGATAATACGTACATACGCATACATACATGCATACATACATACAAACAAACGTACATACATCCATACATACATACATACAAACATACATACATACATATATTTTTTGCTAGATGAATTATATTAAACTCCAATGATATATAAAAATAAAAAAAAAAAATAAAAAAATAGTAAACTGTTATCAACTGTCGATGCAACTAAAAATAATTAAAAAATTTACTATAAACAAGAGAAAAAACAAAACAGAGACATTTAGAAAAATAATTAAAAACTTAATTTAATTGCATAATTTCTTATCAAAAAAACCAATTTAAAAACTTATTAGAAATTAAATTTAAAATAGGTTAGCCTGTGAAGTTGAAAAACAAAAACAATAAATCGTGAAATGATGGATTTTTTCCAATTTTATTTTAAAGAAAAAAGCAAATAATAATAAAACAAAAAACTAATATTAAGAAACAAAAAAAAAAAAATATATGAACAATAAAAACCACTCCAATAAAATCTAAGTGCAATACAAATGCAAGTTACAAGGACATTGAAAATAGTTCTGAACATAACATAGCAAATAAAACTGATTTGGATATAAATGCTTATTAGGCTGATTAGACTTCGTTCGTCCAAATGATGATGAAATGACTTGTCAGTGTTTTCTATTCAACTTCAATAGAATTCCCATTAAATGTAATGAAATTTCTCATTTAAAAACTATTTTCATGAATCAATTCAAAATTAAAAAAGGGCTTGTAAAAGCAGTTTAAAGTTTTAGTGTAAACTTCAAATTTTGAATTTTCCCAAGTAAAGAAAGGAGCTGGGAAAATATTCCCTATCACAAAAAAAAAAGAATGTAAAGCTTCCTAATCTCATCCCACTTCGCAGTTCGATACGCTCACCACTGAAAATTGTATCATAATCCACTTTAGTTACTGATATTTGTAAACTTTTGCATTTAAAATTTTCCTTTTAGATAATTCAAAACAAGTAAAAAGAAAATAGTGGGCCGTGGACCACCATTAAATACTTTACATCACTCTGCAGTTAGTTATATAGTGAATCGTTAAACGACTCGAATCCTTTTTAATAGCGTTTGTCCCTACGCCTAACATCTCAAAAATTATGTTCTATTGATTGAAACCGAAAGACAAGAAGGACAGCTCGACAGACGGACAGATAAAGTGATTCTCAATTACTTCCGCGTATTGTATACATTCACACAAACTCAACACGTCAAAACAAAAAGAGTGTTTCAATATTTTTCAAACTACACTGTAGTGGGCCAAAGTCCATCCTAAAACGACTCATTGTCTGATGTCCAATTCGAATCATTGTCAATAGCGGTCTGTAGTTAAACATAAGCTACGAACTGTAAGTTAAACATAAGCTTACGAGATGGACAGGCGGACAGATGGACTGACAAGCTTAGAACGAGTTAGAAAGTCATTCTGTGGTGTAGGGTGTAATAATTCCAAAAAGATTTTCGACTGGATGCAAATTTTCATCAATTAATAATAAAATAAATAAAAATGTCGAAAAATTGACGACAATCGGGACGAGGTCCTTCTAATGTATAATTATAACGCTTTCGGATTTAATGCTTATAATGATTGCAAATTATAAAATCATAGTTAAGTGAATTCTTCTTCTTATCTTCTCCAAATCAATATAACTGATTCGAAGCAATTGAACGCTGTTTGGATATAATTTACATACATATATATAATAATTGCTTTATCGATACACAAAAACTGTTATATCAAATGAAGAAGAATACAAAAATAATTGAATGCAAGTAGTTGCTACTGCATTCAATGAATAGTGACACTAATATTGAAAAGATTGATTAAAATTGAACTGAAGTTATGGGGTAGATCCTATAATCTATATAAATAAAAAATTGTTATATATACTCGGCAACAAAATTAATTTATATAATAAATTGGTTTAACCAACTTTGGAGAAGAGTATAAATACTATAGAATACTTAATAAAAATCAAATTTATGATGATGAGGGAATTCAAGAGAGAAATATACAAAACACTTATACTGTTAACTTTTTCTAAAAACAAAACAAATTTTCTATTAAAAAAAAGCGAAAAAAAAGAGAAAAAAAAATGTTTTCTAGCACTGTTTTTTTAATTTGCACTTAAATTTAAAACACAAAAGTTAAGAAGAAATTTAATAAAATAATAAATAAATACTAATTTAATAAAAAGACACGAGCTGCCGCCCATTGTAATAAGTAGCAAAAAAAAAAAAAATAAAGAAAACATGCTACAAATAAACAAAAAAACTATAAATTAAATTAATTATTAATTGTTAATTTTCCGTTTATTCAACCACAAACATACCAAAGAAGAATTTCTTATAGACTTTGTGCAAAATGCTCATAAATGAAAACCTTTCCATACAGTGCAGGCGTATATTTAAGAAAAACGTTGCCTAGAAGTCATAATGACTTTACTGAAATTTGAAATCTCTTTTCAATTGTGAAGACAGACAGACGGTATTATCATTTTAGCATCGTTTTTATTTACTTTAAAAACAAGTGAAAACATATTGCTGGGCCACGGCCCACCATTATATGCCTTACGCCACTCAGCGATTACTCATATAACGTCTTTTTAAAGTAAGCCATTGTCGGTAGTGTACCATATTTAGGTTGGACAGACGGAGAGATAAATGTATATCGGTATAATGAAAGTTAGGGCTATCTCAAGTCCTCCTAGGTGCTGCAATACATCGACACAAACTACATATATTATAGTTTTGTACAACAAACTGTGTTGAGTGTAAAACCAAACGTATTTTCAAAAGCGTTCGTCTTTGAAATAAAACGCGCCGATTCAAGAAATTTCATATTGCGGCCCGTAAGTTAAGCACAAGAAAATAAAATGGACAGACGGACGGACGAATTTATATTGATAGGAGAAAATGTCTTCTGGGTGCTGCACACATCCGCAGAGTGGTCTAACGAATAAAAAAATATCATGGCTTTTTTATTTAAATTATTTAATTCGTTTTTTATACAAAATTTTTAAATAAATACAAGCAACAACAACAAGTGCAACTTGAAACACTTCAAACGCTAGTTTAATCGTTTAATTACAACTTACTTTTCAATTATAGTAATTTATCTTTTTCTAAATAGTGTTAAATATGATATAAAAAAAAAAAAGTCAACATAAAGAAGAAATATTTTCAATAAAAAAACAATCTTTAAGAAAAAGCAAAGTATAAGTGGCGTTTAATCAACAATTAATTAGAAGATATAGAATATACATATATATATATTTTTAATGCCATTTATTATAGCTTTTCTTTCCAAGCCACTAAGCAAGCAAATTTCAATGTTAAACGCGTTCATTTTCAAAATCAACGTAATTTTTATGACCTAAATGTAATAAATATCGTAATCAAGGACGCATCAGACTATCTCGGAAAGTAACAGCAACTGAGTAAGTGATAATTCGCTTTGAGACGAATCGTTAATACCCATTCACATATAATTCAAAAGAATATCTTCCTAAAGGTGGGTATGTGTCACCCTACCGATAGGTAAAATATTTTACTTGTCTTTTCCAACTAATCCTAAAGCATATGTACATATGTCTTTTACATGTTGCTTTATAAACAACATATTTTAAGTTTTTGTTTTTCTCTTATCGGCGTGACGATGAATGATTTTTACAAATGCGCCGATTTTTTAACTAATATTTACAATGAATGCAAATCGATTCAAAGCCAGGCACTGGCCAATGGTATATTTACTTATCTGGGCTCTTTGGGGTGCATTTCGGAATGTTACAAACGAAAACACAAATACAGTATACATCTGTGAAGTGGGGAGTGCGTATGTTGAGCGTTGACTCTGCACAATGATGTGGAAAACTTTACACGTAATATTGCTGTTTTTCAGCAAATTTCTTGCTTTAATCATTTTAATGAAGCCCCCGCCGATCTCTCAAGTGAATGTCATATTCCTAGCAATGCCATCGATTCCATTACAAGTCACAAGGCTAGACAAGTCTGTATGTTTTGCGGTGGTGCACAAACCTACTTTATAATAAAACTAATATCGGAGGGACTTTTTATGATCAATCCTTTGGAAGAACAAAATGGATACAAAATCCAAAAACCGAGAATGCAGAGGCCAATCGCAACGCCAGTATATATACCTAAGATTCAAAACTTGAAGCGAAAAGTATCAGATCGTCTCATATCGTCAATATATTTCTCGGTGCGACTGAAAGAAGAATCAAAGAACTTTCGAAGTATGATGTCAGAGGAGATATTTTGCACAATCAGTCTCGTAAGTTCAACACAAGAAAATAAGATGGACAGACGGACGGACAAGCACATCCACTTGTGGCAGTCTCGACTTGGGCTTTTTTAATGCACTTCCTATTAATACACAAAAGAAAAACGTTTTCTTCGTGAATCCATTTTGCGTTTTCTTAATTTTTTTTTAAAACGTTGTCAGCTGCCTTGAAATAATAGATGTACAACTCCAAGAGTTCCACTTTGGAACTTTAACGTATGTAATCTTCGCATTTGTCGCTGCTTCTAAACATTTTACCTGCATTAAGCATATTCGCTGGAGCATACAAACGAGTAAACATATCGTATGGGCATTTTTTCACATTAGTGTGCAAAAGAAATTTAACGGTCAGTAGGCTGCAGTAGTAATTTAAAGACGGGCCTTTCCCTTCTTTACCGTATAATTTTACTCTTGAATGGTTACTTTTCTCAATACATTGTTTCCGAAAAGACTCTGTGCGTCAAGTTATAAAAGCAAAAATTTTACATTACTAGAGTTTCAGTGACATTTGTCGATTTCACATACAACAAACATAACAATAAATGTCTGCTCGGTGACTATAAACTAAATTTCTCTTTCTTTTTTCTTAAAATAGTTGATGTGTTTTAATAAAAGGAAAATATGAGTTCCTTTAATGTACTGAAGTTTGTGATAATCATTTTATTGATTGCGAATGCAAGCAGAAAAATAAAAGCTAAATATATAACACACAATGCGTTAAACAGGACCGCGCCGATTAACTCTACTATAATGACGACAGATTCCTCTTCAATGTCATGGATTAAGCAAATGCGAATAGTGCATCAAGCACTAAAAGGATGCGAGAAAGTACGAATGCAAAGTGTTTCCTTATGCTTTATGCATCATCAACAACAAGATAATCTCTCCTTTCTTTTGATTTTTTCTTCTCTTTTCTATATATGTGCTACTGCAGTCATTGCCGTTTGGTGTGCGCAAGAATTCCACTTGGTATTGTGTTAAAACCGCCAGCTTACAATTATTTGAAAATATCTCTTCACGTGCGATTATACCTTTATGGCATGGTATACGTTTTGTACGTACACCGTTGCCTGATGATGATGGAGAGAAAGAACGTGTTCATCAAAAGTATTATGAAAATTTCCTGATTCCTAATTTAAAATACTTTTTACTTTATCTTTTTCTTCTTTTCTCAAGTGCCCATTGGTATCGTAAAGATATAAAATATTTGACGTGGTTCGACCGTGTGGCAGTGAGTTTTTCAAAAATTCTTAACACACATGTACTGGAAATAAATCTAAAGGAGTTAACGGATTATTATATACAAACAATGGAAAATTGTAAGTAAATTATAAAAAAAAAAAAAATGTAAAAGATTAACTAAACAGTAAGGGTAATAAAGTAATTTATCGATTGACAAATAAAAACGAAATTTAGTAAGAAAATTATGTTCGATTGCAAGCGAATCGTCCATTATGTCCATCATTGTTTTCCTATAAAAGATTGAGAAAAAGGAAAAACGTAGATTTGCATGCTCCATAGTATTGGGTGGACATGGCTGATTTTTTTTTACTTCTGTAGAATAATTTCGTGGAAATTTATATCGTGTTTCTGTTGCAGTTGCGCTGCAGCAACGAGCAAAAGGCATAGAAAACAAATGTGTTCTCAGTGTGAGCATTGTGGGCGTGTGCTTTAACAGGCTTCGGCCATTTCCAGAACTCGAACGCCATAGATACCAAACAGTTGGGCAGACGGACAGAGGGACAGATAAACAGACAGATCTGCTTAGACGCATTCCGAATTTGGAATTGCCCAAGAATTTTATGAGGCTCATCCTTTGGTGATGGGTATGAAAAAGCGGAAAATTTACTGCACTAAGCAGAGCAACTGAGAAATGCTAATCAACTCTATATAGTAACCAAAAAAATCTCATCAAACGTTCATACGAACCGTTTGAATGAAACATTTCTCGATTTCAAGTTCAATGTATACCCTAAAAAAGCTAATAGTTATAGTTGTTGGAGAACTCCTTAGCGGCAAAAGATTACTCATTCGCTCAGGTTTAAGTGTAAAGAGAAATGGTTTTAAATTGAGTGTTCGAACGATTTCTTTGCGAACAGCAACTTGTGATCGATGAACTCTTCGGAAGAGCAGCATAAAATTGATTGGTGTGCCATGAAATGAATTTTCTTTTTTTCTTTGTTACAAATTCTATTTGTAAACTGCGATTGCGTTTGTCTGAACTTGAGCATTCCTTCATCACCTTTGATAGATGCAACCTATCACATCTAAATGCCATACACGAATTAAAAATTTAACATATATCCCTCTGAAGTCATTTTTCATTTTCTTTATTTTCCGGGAAAGATGCTACAACTAAAGACTTAAGCAACTTAGATGCAGTGGGAACTGCTCGTCATCGCCGCCATCGTTATAACATGATGATGACCATGATGTTCGGGGTGACAGCGTTTGGCGCAGTTGTTGTACCAATGGGATTTCAACTATTATCCATAGTAAGCGGTAAAGCATTACTGCTGGCTAAAATGGCCTTGCTATTAGCATCAATTAATGGCTTGAAACGAGTGAGTGCAACATAACATAATGCATTAATTAAAAGAGAGAAATTATTACAAAAGTAGATAAATAAATTATTGTCGTTATGTAGGTGGCCAACAGCGGTCTTCACTACGGACTCTATCACACACCTAGTGAGCATTATGGCAGTTATTACGATCGTGGAGATGTACATCATCCGAGAAATGTACCCAACTTGACGCCGATTGTGCAACCTCTAGAATTGCTTTGAATGCATATAACTGAGATTAACAAATTTCACGTTACGAATTCCAATTTTTCTTTGGCAAAATCAAATTCTCCTAAAAGAAAGTAAAATATATTTTTCAATCCAGTTTATAAATATGTAAGAGACAATTATTAATTGCTCTTTCCGTTCACTTGTACAATTTCTTTGATCACATTCCAAGGGGTCTGGCAATTGATCACTTGCTTGAAAATAACACAAACACATCTTTATATATACAGATATGTGTACACATTCAACTGTATCTGATGTAAATCATGTAAAAAAATACACACGATATATGACAGATTTTGAGATATGTTCCTTTAGAAACTTTAGGAATTTTTTGGGACATTTTCCCAAAAACCGTGTAAAAAAAGTAATAATGAAATCCATATTTATTAAAACAAAAACAATCCATTTTTATTAAAAAAAAAAAAAATTAAATTGGTGTACAGTAAAAATCCAATCCATCAGCACAATATATATAAAAACTTGAACTGACATTAGGTAAAAGTCAATTTTGCAACTATTCGTCACTACTCCATAACAAGCATGCACGTTTATTGCGAAGTGAACCAAAGATGATGTCGTCAGTGGATATGTCAAATACATTCAGCACAACTGACGGTTCACATTCAGGTCAAAAGAATTCCTCGGGTATTCCTCGTAGTAAGCAAAGTTACTAACCCATATATGGGACCGACTTTTGTCAATTGTATTTTGTTGCTGTATACAAAAGTCTCTGTAAGATACCGTCAAAATTAGAATTAAAGAAAAATCGTGCAAAAAAAATCGAACAAAAAATTCGTGTAAAAAAGTGTATTTGTTCTTATTGGCGAAACATGTTATTTCAAAATCGTGTAAAAAAAGATTTGGATGCATGAGAGAGAGAGAGAGAGAGAGAGAGATTTTGGAAACAAACTAAGCAGACGTAACATGAAAGAATTGACAAAACAAGACGATTTAGTAGAACGAAGAGCGATGGACAAAAAATTAAAAAAAAAAAA
>CCAG010001004.1:0-22708 GCA_001077435.1 Glossina morsitans morsitans | reverse complement strand
AAAAAAAAAAAAAAAACGGATAATAATAATAATTGGGTAACTCTGGCCAAAAGCTTACAGGTTTTAAGCTTCACTAAGTTGTTCAACGGATTATAATTATTCATGAAAAGCAATGACAACAAAAACAAGAACAAGTGATTTTCATTCATAAAATTTCATATGTTTTCGCAAGCTTTGACTTGTTCACGGCAATAGGAAGGACTATAAAAGGATATGTGCTACTGATAACAATTACAGTTCGCTTTTCGTTGGATGAGTTAATGGTTTATTAAAACGATGTCTGCTAACTCGAATTAATAAGTAACGGTTTTTTGATGTTAAGAAAAGTATAAATTTGACAATTAAAGAAGAAAGAAAGGAATGGTCTTCGAATGATTTTCTAACTAACAAATGCGTTTAAATAAAGTTTAATTAAACTCTAAGTAATAAATATAAATAAAATCAAAATACTCTTTATATCCGATTGAAGTGAAGTGAAGTGAAGTAAACGAAGTATAACTGTAATGACGATCGGGAATTTTTCCTAAACCTATCATTAACTTGTAATTAAAGCGCACTAAAATATCTACACAAAAATTAAGAACTCTTCACAACATTTCACTTACGTTTGAAGAATCGTTATGAAGGCAACAGTATTCCTATCACTGTCAATTATATTTCTAAGCGTTAAGGTAGGTAAAGGTTGTTTATTTAAATCAAATTAATTTCGAGTGTGCACGTGAGTGCTAAACATGTGTGTTATCATATTACATTATATATCGTTTGCGTACTTATGTTGTAACTAAAAAATTAAAAAAGAAAAACAGTTGGAAAGTGTCCTCCTCCTTAATAGAACTACACGTTAGCGTTGAAAGGTTTAAGTCTACCATTAAATAAATTTTCTGTGTCCTTAAACGCCGCAATGGTAGTCGTTTTTACCTTAGCTACAGTATCTTTAACGTCATTTAAGGCAAAAAAAAAATCCTTATGAATTATTTGGAAGAAACGAGAGAGTTAATGCAATTTGAAGGCGTATTTTGGATGCCATTCTATCAGATAATTACTGTTTAGTTCTCAACGAGTCCTAATATAAGTTAAAATCCATCATTACCATGATTTCAAGGACACGTCGCCGTTTTCTTTTTTAAAGAAATCAATTTGCCTCAAAAATGTTGTCCGCTAAGCATTTTCCGGCTTTACAAACAAACAAATTACTTTCCACTTTGCTGTCCTTTTCTTATAACACATCTTCAAGTATACTTTGGTTTAATTATGCATTTTTCTACGTACACTATCGCAAAGTAGCGATATACATGGGCTTTTGAAATGAATATATGACATGTCCGTTCGTCCGTGTGTAAATTAGGCTGAAAAGCTGAAATTCAGTTTCCATACTCGTCTTCTTCAAAATGAAACCAAAAAAAAGACAAAAGAAGAAAAGCTAACACCATACTTTTACCCAAGATAGATGAGATTAGGGATTAGGTAATAGATATCAAATTTCACAAACTATTGTCGTCATCAAACAGATCATCGGACCGTCGAATATGTATATTTAAGATATCAGTTAACCAACAATATTTAAACAGCAACATAAGTTAAAAACCAAAAAAGTAGAAAGAAATGCAAATCAGAGAATTATCAGAAATTGCCAAAAAGCGGAAATATTCCTAGTTTACGTAAGGCGACTGCTTTAGACAATTTGACCCGGTTCGATCTTTAACATCAAGTACTGTTTTGCCAAGTTTCAAGCCAATATCTTCATTTTTGCATTCAGAAGTAGATGGACAGAGGGACATGCAAAATTTGATACTGATTTGGCATATATATATCCGTCGCTCAATTAATATAAGACTAACTAAGTTAACTTAAGTACGTTTTAAAATTTCAAAGAAGGCATTGCGTTTACATTTCTTGAGAGTGCTTATATGCGGTGGAATCCAAAGAAAAGGTCTAGGTTGTGTTCCAAATTCGGTAAGGGTTAATTTCTTCGTCAATTTACTATTATGAATCAATTTTCACCATGAAATATTAAAATTTGTACTTTCTTCTCATATAAAGGTTCAGTTTTCGTAGGAACGATTATATGAAAGTGGTTCAAAAAATTGTGTCAGCCGATTTAAAGTTTTCGAAGCAATTTTGGGAGCCGAAATACTATTACTCATCGAATTTGGCAAAAAAATTTGGAAAATAACAATTTTTTCCCTATGACGACTTATCAGAATAGAGTGTTAGGCGGGAAGTGGTCGAAAAAGTGAACCGATCTGAACAGTTTTCAGCATCGTCCGACCCTGGACCAAACGACGCCATAGTGTAACAAATTTCAGCAAAATATTCTGTAGATTGAACAGAAGAAAACAAGACAGATAGACGGACAGACAAGTTTGCGTAGCGTAAAGATCGGTCTATCTCAAGTGTCTTCTGCGTGTTGCATACATCCGTACAAACTTAATATATCCTTGTATTCCAAGTGGTATAGGGTGTCAAAAACAACGCCAGCAAACGTGCATATGAAGTAAATGCATTTATGATAAATGCGTCACCAGAGAGAGGACGTCGGCGACAGCGTACTCTCAAAAATTATTTTGTCATTGTTTTCGATTTGAATTGTCCGAATAAAGAAAGCAAATTAAGTATTGTATTGCTTACCTTCGTTCGTTCAGAAACAAAAATTAAAATGCTTTGATAATTCAATTTTATATTTGCATTTTGTTACATTTTCCAGTTGTGCCTCGAATGAAAAATTCAAGTATATTTAAATTTCTTTTTGTCATAAAATTCCCCCCCCCCCCCCCCCCCTACCATTGTTGGCCAGAGGGAGAATATACAGTAAAATACATTCAAAATATCATACAACAACGAGAATGACCAAAAATTAACGATTCGAATTGAATCATGGGGTACAATATGTCTGCGGTTAAGGATGACTTCACGCAAACAAAGTAAAAACTTGCAACAGAGTACATGCACTTTAAAATTGTCTGCTTGCTGTGCTATATAGCTATAGTTAGTTATAATTACCTACAATTTCAATGCAGACTCGGTAGTCTGAAAGTGGTTAAGTTTTAAGAGGTGTGTATGTGTATGTACATTGCGAATAGTGATAGAAGGGAGGGAGATAAAGGGAGGAACGAATACTATATAAACCACAGAGATTTTTTAGACAAAACGGAAACAATTACGTTACTAACAAACATTGTTTTTCAATTACTTTTTTCTTTTTGTTGTTTTCACAGTTTGCCTAATTCTGTTCTGCACATTCCTCAAGTGATACTTGAATTATTAAAAAGTAACGTACGTAAGCTTTCACACGTTACGAAATGCCATAAGCAGCTTGTTTTAACTCTAGTCAGTTAATATTTTTTGATAAGATTCCAAGTCTTGCAGACTGCAGTAAAAGAATGCATGAAGCTGGGCAACAGCACATAGATGAGAATGCATCTAAAATATTCCAGCTTTTCATGCGAATTTAACGCTTGGCCCAGTTTGGTTTAAATAATCTAAGGAGAGAGAAAAATTTGTGGCGAATTCTCTTCACTTGAAGCAAATATCCAGTAAAATAATAATTCTTAAGCTAATTCTCTAACTCTTTGCCATTAAGTCTACTTAAAAAAATTGAGGTGCTTACACTTCCTAATCTCACTACACCTAATTCTCTTTTTACACGGTAGATACTTTCCCAAAAAATACGTGTAAAAAAAATCGTGTAAAAAGAGAATTGGGTGTATATGCCTAATGAACTTAAGTAAACTTTAACTTAGACCACAATTATTGTTACCGTCGAGTTTTATTAGTCGCACTAGTTTTTTGAAGCATTTTCAATTTACTTACAAAAACTCATCAAATGAGACAGTTGCAGGAACTCTGACTTAAAATTTAGAATATCTCTATATATACATATGAACATAGTTTAACAAGTCATGTCAAATATCGATAGCAATTAACTCAACCGAGTATTCAGTTCAGAGGGCAATGAAATTTGTTGTCGTTGATGTGTATGTTAATGGATGAAGCGCTAAAGAATGTTTAAGTATAACATAAAAACAGATTTTTGTAGATATTTAAATTCTCTCTCTCTCTCTCTCTCTCTCTCTCCCTCTTTCTCTCACTCTCACTCTTTACGCATTTAAGAAATTATAGACCTTATTTCCCATAAGCAGACATGTGTCACTAATTTTTCCAACAAAACACAACTCATTTAGTTGTGTTTGATGTGTTTAATTTCAAAAACTTACTTAAACGAAGAGTTTTACCCTCTTCCAAAGAGAAGAGAGACAGAAAATGCTTACTAATTGCCTAGAATTTTGAAAACTAGTGGGGCACGGCGTTTGTCCATACGCCAAAACATGTCCGTGAACCGAATTTCATGAAAATATTTCAGAAATTGCAACCGATAGGTTCAACAGAAGATGGACGTATGAACAGACAGACAAGCTTAGATTGAGATTTAGATTAAGATTTCGCAACTCTGTGTTAATCGCTTTTAGAACATAAAACAAATCAGGTAGAGAGAAAACAATGATCCAGCATTTTAGTATAGAATTTGTTTCACTTACCATTTTACGAATGACTTCTAGCTGGAAAAGCCCTGTAAAGTGCAAAAAAAAAGGATTTTTTTAATAATTAAAATGTTTAAAATTAAATGGAAAACAAATAAAAAGATTATAATGGGACGCGACCCATTATTAATAACTCTACACCATTTCGCTTAATACATTTATTCATATAACGACTTTTGAAAATAATGCGTTATATGGGAATGGGTCAAAAGAGTGTTCTCTTGAGCTAAGACACACAAGCGGTGCAACAAATTTCTTCACAATATTTAAAAACACAAGAAAACAAGACGGACGGGCGAGCAAAACAAAGACAAGATTGGATCGACTCAGAACGTCATGACGAATCGATCGGTATAACAAAAGGTGGGTCTATTGAAAGTTCTTCTGGATGTTGCAAGTAGTGTAGGGTACAAAAATTATAAATTGAAAAATGTAAACAGCTTTCTTTTGACTTTAAGGCATAAGACTAGTTTGCCTTTAATTTCCCTTTCATTTAAGTCACTTATTGCGGGAAACTAGAAGAGAAAGCAAATCCACTAATCTTGCTGTGTGCATTGTCCTTCAAAAAAGGAAAAAAAAAACCTACCAAATATGAATGATTTATGGATTTCATTGAAAAACGCAATCAAATGTAGCCTAACCGATCAATTAACAGTACTCTTCTTCTTTTTAGCAAACATAACCGACTCAATGCTTTAAAAATGTCTTTATAAATACAATCAAAATGTATTCACCTTTTCATAGATATGTAGTATGTATGTAGATAATGGTAAAAATTTAATTTTGCAGAGCTTCAAGCTATTTTGCTTTATAGTTTAAGTTAACTTAACTTAACCTCTCCTTTAAAATTAATTCTTATTAAAAAATGACATAATAAAATCATTATTTCTCCAATGAAAGCAAATTTAATTGCATTTAAGATAATAATCACGCTTCGAGCTAAACATATCTTGTTTACATTTGCAAGTCCTTATGGCGGCAGCTAAAAACATGTCCTCCATAATGATCTCTAAATATTTTTGCGAATATTTTTCAATAAAATATTTAAAATCAATCCTGCATCAATTAATTAAATTTGATGCACGATCTTAGTATAGGCTGAAAGAAATCAAACCAAGCATAATACAGCTTAGCCTGTAATCCCTGAAAAGAAAATGCATACTTTTTTCAACCATATGAAATTTTGCATTCTGTTCTATATAGCTTTTTCATTAGCTCTTAATGGCTTGGTGAAATCATTTGATCGAAGGTTTCACTGTTAATAATTTCGATTTTAAGGTCAATAAAAGGGAAAAAGTCTAGAAATTTATCAGCTCAAAGAAGAACGAGGAGGAACGAAATAGGGAGTTGTGTTGAAAAATTGTCAATTATAACTGTATTTTGATATAAAGTCAATTATGTTCAAAAAGTAAGGAGAATTACTATTTTAAAAACAGGCGCACGTTCAAAACGTCGAGTGTGAGTTTTGTTTATTAAATTAGTTGTTCAAGTGCGTTCTGCAATCATTTGAAATTATTGTCGACGAAATTTCAAAATTTATCTCAATTCATTGAATAAAAGATTGGACGGATAGACAGACAGGCTTAGTTCGGTTCAGAATGTGATCCTGAGCACGGTATAATAATAGGTGGGTCTATCCCAACTCTTTGTGAGTGTTGTGCATACACACGCACAAACTTTGGATGGACTCCCGTGGTGCAGGGCAATAATTACAAATTCGTTCTTGAAGCAATTTATAAATCCTTCATCAACAGGTATTTAAATTAAAAATTTAAAAATGAAATTCAGTTGTGGTATTGTTTCACTTCACACACACACACACTTTCATGGCAATTTTTGCAAACTCAAAAGGTCATCGGACGACAGTAAGAAACAAATGAATGGAGCTAATCTGCGATAAAAGTGAGGTCGCTTCCTAAGTTAATTTTGACAAAAAAAAAAAAAAAAATGGAATTCTTTTGCCTCCCCCCCGATACTATACGGTAGCGTAACCCGTTTCGAATAAATAATAAATTAACCGAATTAATTTAATAAACAACAACCCTAACCCAATGAATTTGATAATATTGAACGTAGCATAAAAAAAAAAAAAACAAGGAGAAGTTTCTTTTGGAACTTTCTGAGCTTATCAGTACAGTGCAGTGCAATATGATATACTGAAGAATTGTCTTAAAATGCTATAAATATATGTATAGATATTCTTCTTTTTTATCTCTTAAAGGATCATATTCATAACACACGAATTAATCTCATGGCCAAGTTCTGACGAAAGATAAATGTGAAGCAAAATTTGTAAAACACTTTATTTGCCCAATGTTGTCGTTGTTTCCTTTCCTTCCAATCCACACATATGTATATAAAACATGGAAAATCTTTTGAAAGAACATTTTTTCTGCATTCTAAGAAGACACGAAAAGATATGTGCTTGCATAAGTTACTGCTGACATTCTTAGCAGTTGTTTTCATAATAAATTGCGTATTAATAGAAACAAATGAGTTAATTGATGAACACGATGATAACATTAATAATGTTGGTGATTATTATATGAGAATAGTAAAAATAACAAATCGTCTGAGTATGTTAGTGAATGGAACAACAAAAGCAACTGCTAATGCGATAGCGAATAAAGCATTGGAAGTGAGTTGTGAGCTGACGTGAAACTTGTCTGAAAGTCTAAAATTCTAAAAGTCTTTGCTAAAGAATCGCATTTACATTAATTTTTTTTTTTATAGAGTCAAAGACAAGAAAAATCTATATTTATGGTACGAAAAAAGAATCGAAGATGTGATGGCTACAAGCACGATGGCAGTGTAATTAAATGTTAAGATATTTAAAAAAAATTGAAAAAAAAAAAAAACTAAAAGATTTCCATCGATCGCAAAGAGAAGATCAACATGATTGCGCTCAGCAATAGTTACAAAATTTTAATAATATTTTCTTTGCTAATTTTTCTAAGTCAGGAAATTCAAATGACTTCAAAAAGCCTGAAGGCTAGTGGTGAAAATGTAAGAGCAGTTTGCAAAAATGCTTAATTCATTTAAAAAATGATTAACTTGCACAAATAATTCTTTCGATTTTGTTTAATAGCCAGAGCCTGTGTTACCAGATGTTATTGCGGCTTCTATATTTAGTCCTAGAGCACGTTGCGGATATAGACATAACGGTGTCCCGTTAAAGTGCGCAAAAGACAAATAATATCTAAAAAAAAAAATATTTTCTAAGAATTTCGAAATTTCGATTTAATTGAAAAGTCACTCAATAACACTCCGATCTGACACATACATGGCAACGCTGTTAACAGATTCAATTAATTCAAATGTCATGAAATGTTGACATGAATCGTTTGATGATTGGTGCTGTCGACAAATCCACATGTGGATCTGTCATGCCTAGTGTTGCCGGAGACTTATTGAGTGATGTTTTATGTATGTGACATATTTTTACTTAGTTGTAACTTTTATTACGTATACAACACATATGCATGCATGTATTTATGTGTGTATGTGCAGTTGCATTGATATCTGCCAGCCATCACTCTTTTAAAAACAGTACAATGATCTGTGACACGACCAACGACGGATATCGTTATTTACTTGTTTTTCTTATTTTAATCTGTTTTTTTATTGCACGCTTCCACTTGTTATCAATAGAAGAGGTTTGTCTTTAAAAGTTTATAGTTCGCTTACAATAGTCTACAGCAAGCACAATAAGTTCAGAATAGCAATAAAATGCATTGTATTAAGATTTTATTAATAATAATTTGTTGCTGTTTTTTTTCCATTTATAGCAAATCGGTTAATACCGATTTTCTTAAATTACGCAAAAAAACCCATGTAAGTATGAATGAGGCAAGCGATGCAATAGCTGATCGTAGATTTGCTCCTTGAGGTTCTTGTTTTTCTTTTCTATTTCTATTTCTATTTCTTCCGTGAATTTAGCTAACAGAAAACACAAGGAAATTGAGTCCAATGATTTTGACGGTTAGACATCGTTACGCATATTGCGGTTTAACACACACCGGCAAACCAAGACGTTGCTCTCGCAGGCAATTTGCTGCGTATAAAAAGACAAAATTATAAAATCCTTCACTATTTAAAATGTAATTGGATTTTAAGTAAATGGAATGCACAAATACCTATGAAAGGCTTTCGTTATCAAAGTAGGTTTAAAGCTTTAATTCCTACTTCTCTGCAGATATCGAACGATTCGACAGAAAACTCAATGTGAGTGCGGAGTGCATTTTCAATTCCCTCCCCGCCAGACAAGGCATAAATAAGTCTGTGCGATGGCAGAGTCTCACTACCTTTTATTCACCGGATTGTAATTCATTGGAAAATCGGTTTCTATAAAGTCTACTACACTCGATTGTGTTCCTGATCCGATTAGTAATCTTGTTTACACAGATTTTATAAACTCTTATCTTCTCTTCCTCTTGCTGTCTCTCTCTCTCTCTTTCACGCACTCACACACAACTACGCTCTTTCTTCTCTCCCTCTTTGTCGCTCTCGCATCTGACTAACACATTACGTTGCTTCCGCTTTAAAGTGTTTAAAACTAAATTTTGAAGTAACGCTTTCAAAGCTTCCAAATACATTCGTGAGTCCAGCATAAAAAATCTAAGATGTTACGGATTTTATAAAAAAAAGAAAGATTTCATATTTAGAAGAAATGATCGCCGCTTTTATTTGCCTTACATCAAAGAGATAACATCGAGTCAAACTTGTACAAAGTGACGTAAGGACGATAAGAGAACGATGCTACTACATAGCTCATAAAATGAGCACTTTTTCAGCGTCCAGAGATTATAAAAACATTGCATATGCACTAGTAGAGAAGAGTACCCAGGGGTTAGCAGTTTCTTTAACCATTTGAAACTTACTTCATTCGTCTACTTTTACCCCTTCTAGCATCACTTGTAAATCGCATTTTCAATCAGTTCCAATGCATTTAGCTTTCTTTGTGTCATATTCAATATTCAATACCGAGGAGTTCTTTAACTTAAACTAGTGGAAAGCTTGTGGAGTCCAGTAATTACCTTTTAATTAAGAATTTGTTTTGAAAAACATTCCATGGGAAGACACTGGAAAACAAAAAGGATTTATTTAGAACGCATTCATTTCATTGAGCAAAAGCAATTAGAAATGATCTCTTATTTTATCTATGGCATTTTATTTCTAAAACAAAAATCAATACGAAGAAAACCAGCTCTCCATCCACAAAGTGATGGTTCGTTCATTCACGCAAATCCTCCAGACAAACCGAAATCATTGCATTTGATTGGTCTACCATCGTGCCTTCGTCCACATTTCCTATATTGATTAGGTGCGTTAAATAAAAGCATGTCAGGATGGCGCGGCTCCTAAAATTTATATACGAATTAAAAGAAAAGTTTTCGAAAAGCAATTTGGTGACAACGCAATTACCGGCACCAATAGTACTCTGTCGCATTCACAAAGCGTTAGAAAAGTGAATAATAGAACGTAAAGCCATTTAAAGCAGTCCATAGTTTAAAATGCATATTGTAACTGAACTGAATTTATTATAATTTTGTTGAAGCATTCATTGTTCAATGCGAAAACAAAAGAAAAAATATATACTCAGTTTAATAGAAAAATAAACTACTGATAAGGATTTCATTTTAAAATTTTTATATATTTTTAATTTTTATAAATTCGCAAGCATCGTACATACGTACATGTCGTGTGCTGTTTTCTCTTTGAATAGCAATAGCGTCGTGCTCATTGAAACTTTTAAATAAAAGACCAAAACGTCAAATTATTTAAAAAACATTCTATATGCTATATGCTTTTTTGCTTAATGCAAAGTTAATAGGGTTTTCAGTAAATTCTCCAATAAATTAATTTGTGTCATTGTACGCTACACTACTTGTAGACAAGGGCACATTAAAGTATTCCAAACCAACATGGTCTTGACGTACACGCACGTTGTCTTGGATTTGAGACAGACGCCACTTGTCTGTCTATCCGGCCGTCTTCTATCCTTGTATTCAATCTGCAGATAAAACTCTTTCAAGAGCTATGGATCAAGCATTTGTAACTTGCTCCAGTTTTGAATTTGTCATTACACCCTACATCACTTATGATACGGAAGCCTATCGAAAGTTTGCTCGAATAAACACAACACTCATAAAGAGTTGAGACACAGACTAATCTTCATAAGGGATTCTAATCTTATCTTTCCAAGTAAAGCCTTATTTTGAAAGGTTGTTAGGTGGTGGTGGTGTAGGGTGTCTAATGGTAGGCTGAGCTTTTACTTGTTTTTTGTAAAATTTTGTTTACCAAATTTCGAAATCTTCGTATATTGAAACAGATTGACTGAGTGAAGTGACCTCTTCTGTGTATTCTTGTATATGTGATAAAAGCGATGAAAAATTAATGTGCCTTGCTTCTTCGTTGAAGGGTATGCAAAACATTAGGTCACTGAACACTTCAGGAATTATGTGGTTAAAGTAAATCAAGGAAAAAAAAACCGTAAACTGATGCATTTTTCGAAGGCCAGTATCGCTCTGTAACTCTTTAATTTACTATCCATTCTTTGCCAAAATTACTTTGCGAAAGTTTGAAACTTTATTCAATTTCGTTTTACTAGAAAGTCATGCCAGTTTTTTACGTTTAATTTTTACACTTCAATGACTTGGCTCGTTAGACTAATTCCCATCCATCAATCAGTCTAGACATTTGCGATAAAGCATATTCACCATATTTCGAGGCAACACTTCATCTTCTTCAACTTTTGCTAAATCACTGACTGCTTAAATGCCTGGTCGTGCGTCTTACGCCGTGTGCCAGTGTATATGTTTAAGGCAGTTTAGGTTATGTCTTTAATGACAAATTGCGGGTCGTCGGAATAAATGCTTTTAGTTATTACTTTTCAACAATAATCACTAATGAAACCTACTTATGGATTATATACGAGGTGTGTTCAAAAAGAGGATGAATTTTTATTTTTCTCGGAAAATATTGATTTATTATAAATTAATTTAATTTTTTGAAAAAAAGTTTATAAAATGACTAATGTTTGGGATATGTGTCCCAACATAAGAACAACAACAACAACAAAAAATTCAAAAATTGAAATTAGAATAATTGAATACAATTCCCTTTTTACACGATACGATACGTTCCCAAAAAATACGTGTAAAAAAAAATTCGTGTAAAAAGAGAATTATTCTACTTTGTAAAAAGGGAATTATATCTGAAATTCATAAATATAAAATCGTGTTAAAACAAAATAATTCGTGAAAAAAAAGAAATTTTTTTCTTTTGAACTCGTGTTAAATCAAATTAGTGTAAAAAAAATCGTGTAAAAAGAGATTGGATGTAATTGAATATTTTGGTTTGAACAGACCCCGTATAAAAGAAACTATTTAATGTTATTATATATATATTACGGGTGTATTGCATTTAAAAGTGTGCGTTTTTTTTCAAACTAATTTACCATTTCTGTTTACAGGCATGGACAACAGTGAAGCGGGCATTTGATTTATATCCAGAAACACATCAAATGCATACAATAACAGGTATTCATAAGATAATATTTTAAATGAAATGAAAAAAAAAAATATATTTTTTTTTTTTTTGCAATC
This sequence comes from Glossina morsitans morsitans, assembly GCA_001077435.1. Classification (NCBI taxonomy): domain Eukaryota; kingdom Metazoa; phylum Arthropoda; class Insecta; order Diptera; family Glossinidae; genus Glossina; species Glossina morsitans. The sequence continues at coordinate 10,563 of CCAG010001004.1, read as the reverse complement.
ATGCAACCAACTTTGACCAGTTGTTAAATAAATTTTAAAATTCACGCACTAAAAACTTTCATTCATTTAAGTACTAATCCTGTACTTGAGTAAATATTCTTTATATGTTTGTATTACGTAATATATACTATACCTGTAGCATATAAATTTGTTTAATAACTAACTGAAGCTAAACTATAAATATACGCAGCGTCGATATACACATATAAAAACGTATCTATTGTCTGCTTTAATGAAACATATCTATTATGAGTTGTATGCGTACGCGTATATGACGAATTCATAGCGTAAAAGCTTCTTCTTGTCTTTACTCATACGCGTTGTATTCGTATTCACGTATATTGCCTGTTGTTAAATCGATTTAATTTACGCCGCAATATGTACACAAGCACCTAAAAGTTTATAATGACGGTTAAATGGATCGCCCTTGGTAACCATTATTATTAGTTACATGTACAACGACTTAATGGTTTTCAAAGACTAAAACCCGCTTAAATATCCGTTTCGTTTGAGAGGACTCGTTAAGGGCATGAGACATCATTAGTTAGCTAAAATTCAATAACAACTAATACGATGTAATTTATGTTCAAAAACAAATCACATACGTTTCCCGCCAGATGTTTACTGTGTAATATTCAAAGTTTTTCTTTGATTGCAAGACGATGCCACAATGCTTTTGATTTTACGAAGGGATTTAATATAAAATTTTTAATACTAAATCTGCTAACAGTTAGATACGCTTAGGAATTCTAAATGAAAAAATTACAAATTAATCATTTTTTGGCATTTTCATCATAGATTGCATGCACGTTGCCACCGAGCCAGGTGACTATGTTTTCAAAAAATCCCTATCATCGGCGCAACGTTTCGCTTTCGATAAACTAAATGAAAATGAGTTCAATGGAGAAGGACTTGAACTAAAGGAACTTGAAGATGTGCTTAATGTTTGCGGTCTGTATATAATTGGTGAACCGAATACTTTAGTCGAGATAACAATGAAGCACTACGACGTCAATTGCAATACTGGCGCTTTAATGGCGGTAAATAACTTCGCATAAATTTTCCAAAAAGAATAAAAAACAAACCAGTAAAAAGGACTATAGAGGGCCACGGTCTCCTATTAAATACTCTACACCATCCTGCAGGGAAAGTGGTGGGGAAAGTAGTCCGATACGAACCATTTGCCATAGCGTTCGTCCTTGGGTCAAAACACTTCGGTGTTGAATACGCGAATACACAAAGGACAGACGGACAGACAAGCTTATATCGGACCAGAATGTAATTCTGAATTGATTGGCATCCGAGAGGGTGGGTTTATCTCAAATCCATTCACACATACTTTATCCTTCTACCACAAGTAGCGTAAGGTATGAAAAGCAAAAACCAAACATTATGCTTTACACCCTTGGGAAAATTTCGAAAAGGTTTCCAAACACGTTTACCGCGAATTCAGAATCATCTTAAATCCATGGTATAAGAAATATGAGGGAAACATTTTGCTGGCGTTTGCAACAAATGTGGCACTTTTGCAATCGCAGTCCAAATTTATACCCAGTAGTTTGTAATGCAAAATCATTCGTTTAAAGCTTTTTTTCAACGAGATTAACATGACTATACCTATACTTGTTAAAAAAAAGATTTCCATTTCCTTGCATTGTTCGCAAGCCTTGCAGGCCTCAAAAACATCTCCCAGCTACCACCCAATGGTGTAGAATATTGAATGTTTGGTTTTGTTCAACTCAAGTATTTTTTTATTTACTTTACAACTTTACAACAGTTTGTAGACGGTTGGGAATTGAACGGTGAATATTTTCCTGCTATCAACGATCACCATCGTTCGTTGGACGAGAGATTGGTGGAATTTTGTAACAATTACAAACGATGGTAAACACTTATGCTCTCAATGTATAACATACGAATATATATATATATATATATAACTATCATATATTTTAGGCCACACGTAATGAATAAGAAATTTTTTCGATCAAGTCAAAATGCCGCTTTGCTGCAATATCGTTTGCCTACGAAAGGAAGTTTTATAGCAAACGTTCGCTTTCACAAAATTACACAACGTTCGTATTACCTAATTCTTTTACTTGGACTTTTCTCATCTAATTCCACACACACACACACACACACACACACACATTGAATAATTTTAACATAGCCTGCAACATTTTGGTCCACGATATCTCCGCTTTATACAATATGGCCAACTATGGGTTTAAAAGGAATTGTTCCATCTCCGCTCTATTCCCTGCGGTCGTTCAACTAACCAATATCAAGGTGGGCAGTAAGTCAGTGCGTAAAGGAAAAGTCAGTTATGAGGTAAAATTGTATTCGAAAATGTACCAAAAGAGGAGGTTTTGCTCAAAGATATCGTAATTCGTACTAGTGTATGCAACCAAATGAGGATTATTTAGAAATTGGAGGCTCGCCGGGCTTAGATTCAACACATATGGAGAAATCTAGCGATATATGCGGTTACGCAGAGACTCCAGGTTAATCGATGAACCACAACAAACACCGTTCTCTAATAAACATTCATCCTTAATTTCATTAATAGGACCGGAACAGGCTATTTTCTGCGGTGTCACTACAGCTCGTTTAGTTTCTAGCGGCCGCCATCAAAATCAGGTTTCAATTGTTATACGTAAAGCAGATGAGGAAGATCTCAATTTAGCCACCTTGGTGTGTGCGTTTTAAATTAGTTTAAGCAAATATCGAAAACGAAACATGTGTAAACATCTCGTAGATTTCAAAAGTATTGAAAGAAAAGCTTTACAATAAAGACAGTATTCAAATGTAATAGTTTCCCGTGTCATTTATGTGCAATAAACATTAAACATTAAACTTATTCAAGGATTCAATTGTTCTTATTATATATCATTATATAGGGGGCATAGTCAGTCGGGTGTGAATCATTTTGATTATTATCTTCATTTACCCAGGTTTCACAGCCAACGAATATATCCAAAAAAAAAAAAAAGTGGCGTGTGCCCGAGTATTTCGCGAGAAAATTCGTCCGCAGCGCGCATATTGCATCGATCGATTGTGAATTTATGCGCCATCCCTGACAATTGAGATAAAGACAAAAAAGCTTGCCACTAATATTTGACTAGCAAACATTGTTGAATTCTGCAAACTATTGCCCAATCGCAGCCAGAATCGCTATAGCCAAAACCATGAGGATTATAATCAGCTACCATCCAACGAGATATCTAGAATCTAACGATCTAATCGGCAACAAGCTGTGTGGCTTTCGCAAAAATCGGTCCACTGGTAACCTAATCTCACCTAACCTCACCAAAAATTGGAATCGAGCTAATCGCCACTTGGCGAAAGTAAGGTAGTTGCTCGAAATATGTCCAAAGCATTTGATAGAATATGGAATGATTCTCTTGTCTCTAAACTAATTGCATATAGTATCGATAGCATTTTAGCTCGATTCATATCTAGTTTTTAGGGTAACCTTTCAATAAAAATTATGATCGACGTATCTTCGATGGGTATTCTTCAAATGAATTCTACTTAAATGCAGGTGTACCAAAAGGCTCGGTTCCTTTTACTTCTTTCTTTCTGCTCATTGTCGACCTGTGCACAATGGAGAACCGTTTGCAGACGACAACCCCTTGTGTTATGCGCTCCATGATGAATGACACACTAAGTTAGGAGTTCATATAAATATCTGAATGTGATAGGGTAAATAGAGTAAGTACTTTAATACCATCAAAATTCAAAGCGGTCTCCTAACGCACAGAAAACTGATGAACAATCCCTCCCTTTTGGCAGTATTATTGTAGAAGAATCGGGAACCTTTGATGTTCTGGGCATGAGAATACAAAACGGTGTTCGTTGGAAAGAAAGGCTTAGGTTTAGCTATTTATATATAAATATATATATGTCATAATGTGAAATAAAATAGACAAATTTCTTTTTGCTGTGTAGTATTCTTTCTCTTCATATTGAATCTTCACATATGTAGTATTTCAAGCAAGCACTGCTTTGGTAGATCGAGGATTCGAGAGAAAAATCTTATTTATTTCATGAACGTATTCTTTGCGACTACAGATCTATTTATAGTATTATAGATTAAATGTTATAAGTATGAGTGTTGATGATGAGTGTTAGGCTTTCGCTCGTTAAGAAATCGCTGGCAAGCAAAGCTCTAGAATTAATTATAGTTTGTGCTATTGAAAGCTTATAAATTAATTTCTAATTAGAATTTATTTTAACGATGATCGGCTTACTTTCTTAAGGTGTGATTTCGGGAGACGATGTAGAACGGGGAAAAGCACTTAAAATTTTTTACAACGTGACATAAACTTGTATGTCTACGCAACTAAGTGTAGCTATCAAGATTTCAATTCTCAGTGCTTTGCATTTTGACAAACGTAGCAAACGTCTAAACGTAAACAAGAAAATGTTATGGGTCTCGATAATTTTTCTAATTTTTACTGCAACAAATGCCGTAGAATTATCGGGTATCCTTAAATTATTTACACCTAACGATGTTATTTTATCGGCGGCGGCAGGTAAGCGGGTTTGTCTTTCATCGTTTTTTTTTTTTAAATTTTAACCAAGCAATTGTTTAATCCTTTCAACGAATACACGAATCATAATAAGATAATATGGTTAGTAAGTTGGAAAAGGAATATATGAAATATCTCGAGACTGGAGTGGAAACGCCTACTTTCAATTACTTGACCATGCAGTTAGGAAGTTCACGTAACGGAATGGATAAATATGTTAGGAATATTCATAAACTGAAGCCAGTCGATGAGTTTTTCGTTTGTGTCGTCTGTCGGGCAATGGTCGGTGTCATCGATCGTACGTTTCGTGATGAGCAAAACGATCTGAATGGTCCTAAAGGCGATGTTGTGGCTAAAAAGATTGCTATGGATGCATGTCAACGCTTAAAAGTACAAACCAAAGAAGTGTGCGAAGGCCTGTTTGACGGTCACTGGCCTATCCTAAGATACATTATTGAAAACACTTCTGTGGATGCAAAAACAATTTGTTCTTTTTACATACAATTCACTTTTTGCAATGTGGCCGATCATCCAAAATTCAATTTCAATTTGGAGCTGGACGATGCAGATCAGCCATCCATAATTGCATCCAAGTCGAATAGAGGCAGGAAGACTTCAAAGGATTTGAATATTCTGCATTTGACCGATATACATCACGATCCTCTGTACGAGCCGGGATCGCTGGCTGAATGCGACGAACCCTTGTGCTGTCAGCGTCACAAGAGTCTGGCTATAGGTACACCAAAGGCTGCAGGCTACTGGGGTGACTATCGCGAATGCGATTTACCCTGGCATACAGTCAATCAAGCATTTACTCATATTCGACAAGCGCATGCGGACATTGATTATATCTTTCAAACCGGTGATGTTATCGATCACATGATGTGGAGCACTTCTATGGCAAAGAATAAAGTCGTCTACGAAAGGGTAGTTAAACGTATATATGAATTGTTCCCCGAAGTGCCTGTCTATCCCTGCATAGGTAATCACGAAGCACATCCCCTAAATTTGTAAGTTTGTACACTTTGATGAGCAAACACGGAAAATGAAAAACCGATTTTCTTTCTATCCCTCAGATTCAGTCCTACCTATGCGCCTGATAGCGTCAATAGTCATTGGTTGTATGAATTTCTTTACGATATATGGTCTAAATGGTTGCCCGCAGATACTAAGGAAACCATTTTAAGGGGCGGCTACTACACAGCCTTACCTAGACCCGGTTATCGCATTATTTCCTTGAATAACAATGATTGTTATACGGATAACTGGTGGTTGTTTTATAACGGTACCGATATGAAAACACAGTTAATGTGGTTGTATGAAACTTTGTTGGCTGCAGAGAGGGCGAACGAATACGTGCACATTTTAGCTCACTTACCTTCAGGCGATGACACGTGTTGGAATGTGTGGTCGCGCGAGTTTAATCGGCTCGTCAGACGCTTTCGGGAAACCATAAGCGGTATTTTCAATGGCCATAGTCATGCCGATGAAATGCATGTTCATTATACCAGTGGTGGATATGCAGTCGCAGTAACATTCAATGGTGGAGCTTTAACTACATGGACATATAAAAATCCCAACTATCGTATATACCGAGTAGAGCCAAAGACGCTGGTAAGTTGTTTTAAGACTATTAAGAGAAGTAAAGAAAGATATTTCTCTTTTTTTCTTAACATTACGTCTTAGCAAGTTGTCGATCATGAAACCTGGATTTTTAATCTTACCGCTGCGAACATTGCTGGTGCTGCGGAAAGTCCCCGCTGGTTTAAAGAATATATATTCTCAGAAGAATTTACCGACGATCTTAGTCCAGCCGGTCTTGATAATTTATTAGAACAAATGGCTGATAATCCCCGTTTGCTAGAAAAGGTTCGAACTCGAAACTCGATCTTAAAAGCGACGAAATAACGCATTTGCCATAACTTTCTCATCTAAATACTGTAGTTTTGGCGTTTTAAAATGCTTTCCACTGATCAGAGATTAAGAAAAGGTTGCAATCGATCTTGTATGCTAAAAACCATATGTCGCCTTGCTGTGACGGTTAACGATCAACGTAGACGTTGTGAAGAACTAACAGCAAGACTGATAAAAGCGGTAAGCTCTTATAAGATTACTTTTTGGTGCTAATACGAAAATTAATTGCGCTATTCACTTTTCAATAGATGGACTCAAGTTACGAATAACGAGAACATGCCGGGATCAATTATTATAAGCCGTACACATATGTTTATTTGCATTTAAATGAAATACTTATGGAATATATATTTTTAAATTTTATCAATAAATTTTTCAGAAAACTCTTTAAAATAAATTTACGATCACAGATTCATGAAGATCTGAAATTTAAAAACCCGACTACTTAGCTAAAGAAATATTCTATTGTTGGCAATACGTCAATTTGCCAAACTGTGCCTAGCTTCCAAAGGCAAATTTTCCCCTTTTGTATGGCGTGAAGCCTAAGGAACGTATGTCTGTTCCTTACGCCAAATTTTGTAGAATTAGGTTGATATCAAATAACTCTTATCGTAAAATATTAAGATCTGATTTATACAAAATAAAGGTTTACTTTTCGTAGAAGCTCACTACCTGGAAGGACGTTCAAAAACATAATCCATCCGACTCAAATTGTTAGCTTCAATATGTTAGAGATTGTTACGTAGGGACTTTTACGGAGAAGTTACGAAAATTTACTGATTTTCTGCATATAACGACCAAAAATCTAATCCATTTCATCTCCAAAAGTGCGACCTACAATTTAAACACAAAATATATGGACAGACATCAGAGGTATGGACTAAAAGATGCGCAAACATACTGCAATTCATTCACATGATTTAATTATACATGAAAGACATGTTAGTAATACTTAGACCTCAAACCAGGCAAAGTTGTTTTTGATTCTTCGACTAAAGTGCACTAACCGTCTGTTTTTATCAGGTGCTTACAAGTCACACGACGTCATAAATCAGAACTTTGTCACAGTTATTTTGTAATTAGCTTTCATTGAGAAATTTGTGCGAACTTTCTTTACACCCTACATCACTTTTCATACAGGCTATATTAACTTCTTCGAGTGGATGGCCTTAAGGAGACCTAAGTGTTAGACTTAGGCAACAGGCATTTTACAGGCGAACCGACGGATATGCTTAAACCGATTCAGACTCTGATGCTAAAGAATATATATACATTATGGAGTCTACGGGGGGTATATATATATAAAATAAAGATGTCGCAAAAAATGCAATAATGCAACAATTTACTACGTTAATGTGAAATGAATGAAAATGAATAAAAATAGTAACATTTTTCTATGACAATGAACAAAAGCCACAATTTTTTCTATGAAAATGAACAAAACCCACACATATTTCGATGAATATAAACAAAAACTCAGAAAAATTCTCTCCGCAACATTTTTATTTTGTTTATATACTTTCTGGTATATATGCGAGTGGAAGTTCTTTTCCAAATGAAACGAGTGCTATTCAAAGTTTGATATTTTTTTACTGATTTGAATGTGTTTCAAACTGTAGCTTATGATTTATTTATGGTTTCCAATTGCTTTCTTTTTGTGTTAGGTGAGCATTAATGTTTCTGCTTTTTCGTTGATGTGGGTATTTTGTTTACCATATTCTTTGAATAAGTTTTGGGAAGGAAAAGGGATTTTATTGCTTTAGAGTTTTCACGTGCATTAGTGTTGTTATATCTCAAAGATATAAAAATCTTGGAAATTTGACAATACTGGCCAGTGCACATAACAAAAGAAAAACACATACAATTTCCTCTTAAAATTAATTACAAAGCAACTGAAAGTGACGCCATTTTTTATATAAATCATATTATTTTAAGTGATTGCTGCTTTAAAAAGGGGCGAATATATCAAATTTTCGTCGGGCGTAGCTTGTTGAAATTTTTTTGAAAAATTTCATTACAACAGCATCAGTGCCTATATCATTTTTAAAATAATTTCTACTTCAATTAAATGAGTCTGATAAATTTTCTTAATCCAAAACTCAAGCCGACAGTTGAATGTGAGGCAGTGTGTGAGGATGGGTATGGACCTACAAATTTAATAGCCGACGATCCTGAACAGTTATTGCGCGGATTTATGGCATTCTCTGTAACCAAGCCGCCAATGGAAATTATCTTTGAATTTCCACGAGCCATTGATTTAAAGGTAATTAAATTGTGGAATAGTCAGGGTGCTTTAAGGTCAACGGCTTTTGAAGTTCACGGAAAAAACGAGGGCATATGGGAACGTGTCGCGTATGTACGTGATTTAGCTAAAGATATCGATTCGGTAACGTTTTGCTATCAAAGCGATTACAGTTCACGCAGCGGCCGCACCGAACAGCAACCTAGTGAGACAGTTTTCTTTTTTAAGACTGCTCATCGCATGTTATCTAATACCAATAGCATTAAATTGATTATACGTGCTACTCAGAAATGCGCACCAGTCTTGCGTAAAATTCAAATATGGGGCTTACCAGCTCGTTCTCTAAATAAGGTTGATCGTGAATTGGTGAAAAGCATTTGGAATGAAATAACCAATCCTTACGATCCTCTAGAACGTCAAAGAATGACCGAAGAAGTGGGTCAACGATCTCCCTCACGTTGTGTACCCGAATTGAGTAAAGAATCAACACTACAAATACCAGAAGAATTCCTTGATGCTATTACTTGGGAATTAATGGTAAGTACAGAATATGAATTTTTTAAATGAAAAGACACAGAGAAAGAGAGAGAGAGAGAAAAGCTTAAAAATTAAATAGTCGAAGAATAGTCTTACAGTGGCAGAGCGTGTGCATGTGCACGTATATATACTATGTTCGTCAAGATGATTTGATAAATAACTACCACTAAGAGAGCACTTTATATAGGTGTGACATGTTGAAAGGTGAATGCCAGTGCGACAGAGTGCGTCATACCATATGTTTTAAATAGAAAAAAATATGTTATGGCGACCAACCAAATTTGAACTGGACTGAACTTTAGTCGTCATTCGTTGTCTTTAGTAGTAGCACATTTATGCATCCATATAGTTAATAAACTAATCATGCCCATTTTTTTTCTCCCCGCCTATTTTAGATATTTCCTACAGTTTTACCGTCAGGCAAAGTAGTTGATCAATCAACCATAGATAAGCACTCAGAAGAGGAGGCTAAATGGGGGCGTTTACCGTCCGATCCGTTCACTGGTCTAGAATTTACGGCACACCGGAAAGCCATTTTGAATTTGGCTTTAAAAGCTAGAATAGAAAAGTTCCTCATGGAGAATTCCGAACATTTCAAAACCGTGCCAAGATCACTTGGCAGTTCAAAAGTTCGTCGCAGCAGAAATAGACATGCCTCACAAGTTGCTAGCTTGTATCAATCAAATAATTCAGCTGGAGCTTATTCATCACTATCAAAATCCTATAAAACCTCCGCAACAGCCACATCGTCATCGGTGGATAATTTAGACTTAGCTGCATCGTATGTCTTGCCACCAACCAAGCGTGCACGTATAAGTGAAAATGCGTTTACGACAACTCTGGTGAAAACACGTTCCTCTGATGGCTTATCGACATCAGCAATGGCTTCGACAGCTACGCAAACTTTGGCAACAGCCACATCGTCATTCACTAAAGCTGCAACTGCAGCAACAATTGTTGATACAACCAGTAGCTCTTCAACTACGCCAAATATTGAGGCAGCCCTACAGCAAGCTCTGCAGAAAATTACTAGATTTACGCAGCCGGCTGCCAAAGAAGTCACGAAAACAGACGCTTGCATACAATGTCATACACCGGAGTTTGCTTATGAAATACAAACATGCGGTCATTTAGTTTGCCGGGAATGTCTAGTACAGTTAACACAATCCGAGAAATGTGTATGTAAGACAGCTTTCCGTTCTTCGGATGTGGAACGGTACCATAAGTTGTAAATGTGATGAAAACTAAAGAGGGAAACGAATTTGGGATTTTTTTTTATATAGTCTTTGTCATCTCAATTTTTCTAGTTTGCAAAACAGGTTTTTTTTTTTTTTT